>VYZV01004549.1:0-17402 GCA_013401275.1 Pandion haliaetus | reverse complement strand
TAACTAAGCAAGATGAGTTAAGAAAAACAAAGTAAAAATCAGATTTTTTTTTTTTTTTAGATAAACTGGCTTCTCTACCCTGTGCTTATGTTTCTGTACACACATTTTTGCACATATATGTAATTTTTCTTCAGGGTCATATAGTCTCAGTATGATTATGAATGATAATTACTTTAGAAATCTGCTAGGTATATGTAATTTTTATTGACAAAATATAGATATTATAAAATAATACAGATATTATAGATAATACAGATCGATATTAAATGTGAAAAAAGTAAAGTGCAGTGGTTGCTGTGGTAAACAAAAGTAGCATTCCATGTTTAGCTAGACTGTCTAAGGCACCATTTAGGGCTCCTGCAGCCTTTGCATAGAAAATGAGGAAAGGGAGGTGTGCCTAGAGTCCCTAATTTAGACATCTAAAGTTAGAATTTGCAACTAACGCTCCCCATCCCCCTTCTCCTGTAAGTGCTCTGAAATCTTGCATCTTTATCAGTCTGCCTTGAGAAATGCCATTTCTCACTGGAGTGCTACATTGGGTTAGTGGTCTGGATTTCACATTGTTTGTGCTTCCCCAGAACATTATCATCCCTACAAGAACTGGGTGAAAACGAATGAGTGTTCCTCTGACAGGGTCTTACACTCCAGGACAGTAACTGGGGGACTGGCAAAATGTTAATTGTTTTTGCTGTTAAAGTGACACTGAAGGAATGTTTAAAATAAAAGAGAAAGTAAAATCCTGCTCGTTTGGTATTTTCCTCTATTAAAGCAGCTCATACTGTTGTATCTTAGATATTTTGTATGAATCGGAAACATACCATGTAATTGCATTTTGTCTTGTGTGGAGAGAAAAGTGAGGAGGAGGCATTTGTGGGTCTTTATTTTTAACGTGGTTATGACTTCTAAAGCTTCTGTACTGCAGAGGCAAAAGACCTCACACGTTACTGCTGGCTAATAAGAGTGTGCTGGTACTAACCTGCACCATGTCAGAATTGAGTCGAGGATTTCCCGAAGCCTAGTTAAACTGTTGGGAAATGGTTAGGTGAAGTATTGCTTCGCTTTATGTTATATAGAGTAGGTGTAGGACCATTTCTGTTATGAAGAGAACGTTTATTGCAATACATGGTGCTCTGGAGAGAGTTACTTGGCTCTCCTGGAAATCTGTCCTAGTAAAGAATGTAAATAATCACAGCATTCCAGGATTCTCATATTTGAGCCTAGTATCTTTAATGGTCACTCTTATTTGATGCCCAGCAACCAGTAAACTTTTAAAGTTGTGTGATGTCTTATGTACATTGTAAGTTTGTATAGTTATACCTGGTGATTTTCATTTAACAAATCTGTTGTTTGTTTGGTTTTTTTCTCCCAACAGTTGTTTTTCCTAGAAAAAAATCAGTACTGGTAGCTCTAACTTTACAACAACAAACCAGAAAAAAATTGCTAAAGACTTATATGGAGTTTCAAAGAAGTGATAAGAAGCAAGCAAAATTGGTTTTAAATTAATGGAATCAATTCCTAAGCTGTATTTGAAACCTGGAATTTTAGCCCGAATTTTACCTAAGAGAATTCAATAAGGATTATGTTCATAAAGTTAATAATAAAGTTGCACTCATAGTTTGAGTGATCAGCAAAGACTGCATCTCTTAGAAAAATAATGGCTTGATCCTGTACTGAAAGTGTGCCTAAAAGGGCACCTCAGTAGCATTCTTTTGAGGTGTCCTTGGTTCGCTTGTTTTACATTATAGGAAACAAGGACTGCCATAAACCACAAAGTGCCTTAAATAAAACCACTTCAGACCTCCAACATACTTTTTTACTGTTGTCTTCTAGGTTGACTGGGGTCAGCTGGACTATTTAGTAATTGACATGCCACCTGGGACTGGAGATGTACAGCTGTCAGTCTCACAGAATATTCCAATTGCAGGTATGTGTATTCCTTGACTGCTTCAGAGATTTGAAGTTAGTTAAGTCTGGTAGCTTTAGAAAAATCTTATTTCAAAATGCTAGTCAAAAATTCTTTTGTCTTTCTAACACACTAAAACTGTCCTGTCAGTCGTGTGGTGATGAAAAACACTATCAGTGATTTTTAACGTGTTAGCATGATGATTGTGTTACTTTCTTTTAAGCTAAGTTTCAAACAGATAGAGAAATCTAGTGTAGCAGTACTCTTGAAGAAGAATGCAGTCATGCCAAAAACTGGGAAGGTGGTTAGTAGAAAATATTTTCTTTGTATGTACCTATGGCACAGTAAAGCTAATACAATAAAATAGTTTGTCTTCATGATTGCTTTTTAGTTAGAAGCTGGCAACGCTGTTAATGCACAACATTTATTCAGATAAACTATGCAGCACTGTAATACACTAATGCATTCTTTTTCCTCTCGTGTTAGGAATTTGACTTTTTGTAGGGGATTTAAACTTTGGCAAATCAATCTTGAGATATGCAGGCTGCCCTCTAATCTCATTGGTTTCAGCAGGAGTTAGAAATACCGCTTTTGAAAGAATGCTGAGCATCTCACAAGACCTGATAGACTGTAATTGTTTGTTACCTGTCTGACTTCAACAGAAGCAGTTGTCAGTAGCCAACAGAATCAATGTTAGGAACTCAGTGGTAAAAGAGACAAAGTAATCCTTACAATTCCAGAAATAATGTAGTAATTGCTCTGGCTCTTCACCAGGAGGGTAGTGCAGCGCTGGAACATGTTACCCAACAAGTCCATGGGATCTCGGTCCTTGGCAGTTGTCCAGGTTGTACTAGACAAAGCCCTAGCTGGCCCTACCTAGTGTTGGCAGCAGATGACCTCCAGAGACCTTTTCCAACCAGAAGTTCTCTGATTCTGAGTTATTAAGGATTCAGTGGGACTGCTTGCTCCACTTTTTGGTGATGCCAGATAAATATGTTGATATGAACCCAAAATGGTAGCATCTTTTACTGCTCTCATTCCTTCCTGAGTACAGACTACCTCACATGCACAGGGAGGCCCTGGTTTTCTCTTCCACTCCTTTCCCTCTGTACTTTGGTGGCAGTAATGCACTGAAGTGAAACAAGTAAATACTAAATTTGTAGAACTATTTCACTTTGCATGTAGAACTCTTACTTGTCTGCCTGACAAGTTTAATGAGTAAAGAATTGTGCATCTGTAAAAGTTCATAGGATAGGATAAAAGAGTTAGCTACAGGTCTAGGTAGAAAGGCTTGTGGGTATTACAGACATGCCCATTTATAAAGGCACTAGAGCTAATGGATTTTGGGACATAATCCTGGTTTCACAGCAAAACCATCACCATTGTTACAGCACAGTGAAGTCTACAGGAATGAAAGGAACCCTTTAACAACCAGGCAGCACCTTGTATTTTTTTCTGTAACACAAGTCATGTCTCAGCTGCAATTGTACATGGTAACCACAGTTACGGATACATCTACAAGCCAAAGTTTTTGACGAATAGTTAGATTTAGCGTTAAGGCTGCGTGGTGGTATCTTATGATCTTCCATGATGCCAAGTTCAGAAAAAATTGAGTCTTTCGACATATAAAATTCAAATGTTAAGGCACATGCTAAGTCAGCCATAACACTATTGCCCCCAAATTGTTAATAACCACAGGAGGTTCTCTCTGCTGTCTGTGATTGTGTTGAGTGGTGGAAGGGAGCAACTCAACAGAATTGTGATGAAGATTTTAATGATTTTTTTCCCATAAGAAGTAGAAGAGGAGGCTCCTATGTGACCTGGAGCATATGATGAAAAGCAAAACATGATTCATACCCATTTTCTTAAATGTAGTGCTTAGTAGGTTGCATGTGTGAGTAGCAAAGCAGGAGGGCCTTTTACTCCTAGGGTTTTAAGCAATGAGGTGAAGCATGACAGTGGTATGGAAGTTTTCAGTAAAGTAGAATTTCACATTAAATCTTCTATCTAAGGGCAGTAAAATTATGAAACTAAGGAGATGTGGCTTTATCTTAGTGGATTATGTTTTTTTTAAAGTATGGTGGGTATTGATAATTGGTATCCACTACAGTGCACCTAAATGTCAAATGTCCTAATTTAACATAGAAAAGGTCATTAGGCGCTTGATCTTCAGGGGATTATTGTGCCATTTTCCCACCGAATTCTAGACTGTCTTCAGAAGTGTGAGTGGTTGTGGTGCTGGTGCACTGGGTCCTCTGGGACAGAGAGGTGATGGACAAAAGTACTTTAATCCTGTATTTCTTCTAAGTTTTGCTGAGGTCTGTGGAAGGTCACAAGATCTTTCTAGCTGAAACACTACATCAGTAAATGGAAACCTTAATTTAGATTTTTTTTTTCATAATACTTACGTCTTCTTAGAATGTAATACATGTTAAGAAAAGCAAAGAACGTTAAAAAGCTGGATTTTTTTGCTAAGGACAGTAATGTCCTCATTCTTGTGTAGGTGTAGCAAAGTGAAGAATTAAGAGTAAATAATTTTTATTCAGTATTTTCATTAGTTTTCCATATGTTTGTCAGAAACCTGTGGTTCTCATACCTGTTGAATCAGGTTTTGAGGTAAGTCAAAGTAGACAAGATGTTGATTTAAAAAAAGAAAAGGAAAACAGGCTTAAAAAAAACAACAAGCAATGCAGATTTTCTTGATATGCCATAAAAAGGGATAAATTCTTGCCCATGTCTCTCCTTAAACTCTTTGCTATGGCTTTCTGGCTTTTTTTTTTTTTATTATTATTTGTAAAAGTATAGGCTTTTACAGCTTCTTAACTGAAGACAGCATTTTGACTTGAATTCTGAAATGGTTTCACATTATTACCATAGTTGCTCAGTTCAGTTTATTTCTTTGTCAATCCTAACTCCATAAAATTAGGAGTGATGGCATCAGTTGACATTTGTCCTTCCCATTAGCTGGTGGTGTTGAGCATGTTGAGGTCTGCTCTTGCGGTTTAAAGAAATAAGTGTATTGTGCTTTTGATGAAGACAAGCACAACAGACAAGGAGTGATAAGATTTGTTAATTCCCGGTGTTCTTACTGGCTCAGTGAATTTTAGTGATTTATAAAGAATTTTTTCTGTTGTGTATTGTGGGTATTTTTCATTCTCATTGGAAGGGCTTGTTTTTGTGTATCACATCTTGAACAGTACTTTCTTCTTTTACTCTCATTACTTGGTTTCTGTCTCTTTGGCAGTCCATAGCCTTGTTTAACATGCTTTTATTTTTTTCAACCTTGTTCCTTTTGAGGGTATGGAAGATAGTGCTACGAGTATTGATGATGATGTCTTTGGAGCCGTCTACAGAACTCTGCTGGCTTTGTGGGCTCCATCTTCATTTGCAATTCATGTTTCTAAGCTGTGTGTTGTCTTTTATTTTTTTACAGAGAGTATTTGGTGTTGTGCCATTCTGTTCCCTTTCCTCTTGTTCGTTCTTTATCCTTTGAGGATGTCTTGGACAGTCATGGTATTAGTGGCATAATTTATTTCCTTTTCCTCAGAGACAGCATGTATATCTTAGTTAAGTACATTTAGAAGTGCATTATCTAGTTTGCATGAAAGTTGTACTTTGATTTGCATGCATGCATATGTGAGATACAGTATTTGCATTATGGTTTCTTCATTATTTATCTGTGGCTTCCTAGGGATAGACAGCTTAGAAAATTTCTACTTAGTCTCTAAATAAATTGACAAGCCTGCACACATATTTTTGCCAGCCATTTACAGATTTTTCTGTGAGTGTCAGAAAGAGCACTGGTAAAGGTGTTTCATTTGGGGCAGGTTTGCCCAGATGGGTCATGAAAAACTGTAGCATTGCAACATCTGACAATAAGAGATCTGATCAGATGTGTGAAATGGTATTGGGTTTTAATTTTAGAAGACTTTTTTTATTCTGCATCACAGGTACCATAATTTTCTTGAGTCAGAAAGCGATTAGAGAAATACCTAATAGGTAAAAGCAAAACAACAAAATATGTCTTATAATCCTGATTGTCATTAAAGAGAATATCAGCCTCACACAACTTCAGCTGGAGTGACAGTTTTGTGTGGGTACTTTTCCTTCTTTAAAAGATGAAAAAGGAAACTACTGTGATTCCTGTTTTTTATTTTATTATTCTTTGTCACCTTACAAGGAAGTGCATCATATTTAGCATATTATTCTTTAATCATCCATAACTTTTCTCATGTTGCAGTCATTCTTCAACAAACTAGTAGGTGAGAAATGATATGGTAGTTTGAAAATGTGTTCTATATTTCTGCTCAACCACCACTCTTTCTTCAGATTCAAGTCTGCTTTCCAAATAGAAATCCAGAATCAGTCTGGAAAAAAAAGCTTTGTTTGTGGTCTGTTGTTACTTAATTTGTATTTGGTTCTGCTTCTTCTACTTTGTTCTTCTGTTTCGTCTTTTGCATGAGATACCCAGAAGTGTGTTCTTTATCATGTATTGAATATGCACGTTTGGAAAAGTTCAAAGCATCCTTACACATTTTCCAGCTTCTAAAACATAGAAGGTTTCCGATGACATTAAGATGTTTGATATCAAGATATAGTGTAAACTAATGATATTAGGAAGAATAAGGCTTGTGATTCCTTTGCATTACCTAATTGCTAAATTGAGAAGTCTTAAGTGTGTGTATTTTTTTGATTACTTAGGTAAAGGAGCCATAAATCAAATTAATATTGGAGATGGAGGATTAGCCTCCCTAAAGACTGGGGGAGAAGTTAATCATTCTCTCCCTTTAGAGTGTGAAGGCTGCGTGGGCAGCAGCAAGGGCATCTCTGTTAGAGAGGCAGTCCCAGAGCCCTGCACACGTGTTTCTTCCTCACGGAGGCTGACTGTTAAATAAATTAGGCTGTCTACTGCCCTTTCTTTATGTTAAAGTGAAGTCTGCGTTAGTAAAGTGTGACAGCTTGACAGCTCTAGAGACTGACACTCTGTCTCAATTGACAGAATGGACTCCAGCTTAATACTGGAATTGTTTCATTTGCTAAACTTTGTCATATCGCTCTTTTCTTTGGATATCGCGATGCCATGGCGGTGAATACCGTTAGAAATACGCATCCATCCAGTCCAGTGGGAAGGTGACTGAGACAACCAAATAATTTCACATTTTACTGAACAATCTTTTAATAATTACAGTCGTGAGCATTGGACTGAACTGTGTTTATACCGGACACCTAAAGGTAAAAGGCTTCATGTTTTTATTTCAGTGCTCTTAATTTTACCACCTTTTGGAAGTAATGTATTTTTGGGTTTTTTTTGCACAAAGCATATGTTATTATAATCTTATAATAATAAGCTCTAAAAAGGCTGTTAATAAGAATCAGAAAAGACAATTAGTCAAGATAAGTGAAGTGAAAGCAATGTGAATGCTATTTTATGTTTTTCTCAAGTTCTGTAAAAGCAGAAGCATTGCCATTGCTACTCATGCAGGGAATTACTTTTGTCACCTTTTAGATTTAAAATCAACAGAGTACAGAGTTCCATTGCCTTGTCCTGTAAATGGTGTGATTTTTCCTTATGGTTGTATCTTTCAGCAATATGTAGCTTTTAATTATCTGCTGAATACCCTTTGCAGGTAAGGCTGAAATATTTACCAAAGGAGTTTTTGTTACTTCAGATATGAATTTTCAAAGAATTGTAATTAATGGGGTTTCTTTTGATGGCAGCATTTTGATNAAAAAAAAAAAAAAAAAAAAAAGCATGTTTCTGTCTTTACTGATTAAGTGTTAAAAATCTTATTTCTATTCAAATACGTACATTGAAGAAGGAAGTGTAGAGGGATGCCACCGACTTGAAGACACTTGGCATTTCTAAATTCTGAATGGAATGTGACATACCAAACTGGTGAACCAACCTATTTACTCATATTTATGTCAGACCAGGGTGTAGCCTTGTACACAACTGTTTCATAGCAATGTGTGGGACTTAGGAGAGCCAGATCCTGCCTCAACATACAATTTATATGAACAGGAAGTTCCAGGTGATGAGTAGACTGCCTGTTCAGAAATGAGCATTAAAAACAGAAAAAGAGAATTTCAAATCAGATTTTTAAAAAGAAAATACTGTTGGTGTTTTATAAAACTATGCATGAATTAGTGTGAAAAAGAATTATGATTTCTGAGATAAAGGTGTCTTTTAAAATTAACCAAAATTGCAAGCTGAGTAGGTATGGTGCTGTTCTCTTGTCTTTTCTGAAGAGAAATGATCAAAAAAACCCCAATGCTGCCATACAAGTTGCATGTAGTATACAGGTTAAGATTAGAGGTGTATCTGTATTCTGTCATTGCTCTTTGTGTAAGTGTCTGTTTGCCCCTTGTTGAATATCTCTTACTTTGATGCAAATCACAGTTGCAAGGCATCTGATCTTCTTTCCTTTTAGTTTAACAGTAATACACAATGGTTTTTTCCATTTGTGAGCTTGCTTTCTTCTTTCATGGAGGAGGTACATCATTATTTTTTACAGTAAATTTTTGAAGATATTTTATGAAAGCCATCTGGATAATAGTAAATTTTACTTGATCTATTTTTGAATAGCAAATATTTTTAATACCAGATTTTTATGTAGATTTACTCTTTCTTTCATGCTGTATTTTAAATAACTGTAGGAAAGGAGGGGCACATAGGTTTAGGATGGATTGAAAAACAAAAAAAACTTGGTCACACTAGTGGGGATTTTAAAATAGTTCTTTGTATTCATGCAAATATAGTTTGTATGCTGAAATAGTTTGCTCTGTTGTCAGAAAAAATGTAGTTGACAAATGCAAATTATTGTCAGGGTTATCTTAGCTTTGGACACTCCTGGTACTTCATTATGAAGTCTCAGACTCAGTAGACTCTGTAAACTTAATTTAGAGACCAAAATACAGTATGAGTTTACACATTAATGCCTCATAGTCTTTCAGTGTAAGTTTAAATTTAACTCTTGGCTCATGGAGATTGATGTAACACACATTGCCTGTCTAGGCTGAAGTGATAGTATATTCGGTGCAATTTCTTTAAATTTTATCATTCCTGAAAAATAGTTTCCAGGTATTGAGGGAGGAAAAAAAGCTGTTAAGTATAGAGGCTTTGAAAACTGAGGTTCTCTGAGGTCTGGCAACAGTGGCTAAGTGTATGTTAAGTACTAGATTAGCTGCAATTGCCTCGGGTTTTTTTTTTTTGGTTTTTTTTTTTTTTTAGACCAATTATTCTGAATAGGAAGAATGAACGAGCATAGTGTTCAGCTGACAGTCGCACTAGGTGAGAGAAATGCATGTGAATAGTGGTATTGCATTCTCTCTTCTAGCTATTTCTTTTGAAAAAAATAAACGTTTAAATCTGCCTCTTACCACCCCCACCTCTGGGGGAAAAAAAGTAAAACATAGAATGGTTTTTGGAGGTGATGGAAGTCGTCTCAGTGTTGTCTTTTTTTCTGTAGTAGAATCAATCTTTTACCGAGTTCTCCTCTTTGGATTAGGACCTCTCATCTAAAAAAATCATATTCGTTTGTCAAAAGAGACATTCGGACTTTGCTCTTGCATAGTACAATGCTCATTATAATCTGGACGTGACTGACAAATGCCCTTGAAAGCAGGAGGTGGAATGGAGCAGAGCAGAAAAATGCTAGTTCAGATAGCTAAGGAAAAGTGGAAAGTGGCAGAGTGTCTGTGAGGGAGTGGCTTTTTATTTTATGCCTATACTTTGCACATAATGCTTATTCACAGCTGTTATTACAAATGTTTTCAGTGTTTTCACTTTGTTAAATAAATATTGCATCATTAATTGCATTAGTGTGACACATACTCAGTTTGCCATGACCAAACCCAAACATTTTAACACATCAAGAGTTGGTTTCCACATCTTTCTCCACATGGTCTAGCGTGAAATGGATGTTACAATACTTACTGATCAGTTAGATGAGGGCAGTTTAACATCAGGGTGACAGCTTTATCCAGCTTGTGATATTCCTCTGTTCAGTGGTTTCACTGACAGTTCCTCTTGCTTGGAGAGAGAAGTTTTCACTAAGATTTATGTCCTCTTTTCATGTGGGCAAGGTGGTAGCATCCCAGTCTCTTAATTATCCACTAGTTCATGGGCAGAAGAGGATGTGTGGCTGTTGGAAACATATAGTCTCCAAGCAGTTGTTCAAAGACTCCTCCAAGAAGAAGGTAGCAAGCAGGCTGGAGGTGTGACGCAGCCAGGATCCAGCCTTTGGGACAGTTCTGAGCTATATTATGAGTCTCAAGTAAGGATCTCTTAAGGGAAAAATCACCCTAGTGATTCTTTTTAAGTTGCTAGCTGTAATGAAATGTCACACATAAAGGAAATTCTTTACACGGTTTATCCAAGGAGATAGACAATTTTTTGATGTTAATGTATCTGTAATCATCACCAGCTGAAATTCCAGCAAAGACAGAGTCATTGTTCTTGCAAGATCTTGTTCTGCATCTTCAACTGCAAACTGTATCCATAATTGCAGGCACATTTTACCTGTGAAGTAACAAGAAATTTAACAGAAGGTGAGAGCGACTATGAAGACATCCACAGTAGAGAAGATTCAGATTCACTAGGCTATTTATAACTTGAAAGTCTCACCTAGAAGTTTGAAATTGATGCAGTGGAAAAGGTAGCAAAAGCTACAAAAAGTGCGTTGGTGGTGTGGTCAGATCAGGCCATCCATAGCTGCACTGAGGCCTGAGTGTGGTTCCTTGCAAGAGTGTTCAGTGCCTGTCAGTCAGCAGATGCAATTATTAGAAAAATGCAGTATATCTTTCTGTGTCTTTATCCTCCAGAACTCATTTGTCAGTGTTTCTGGTCAGTTCCACTTCACGGGCTTTGGGGTGGCATTATTTGCTAAGTTAATAAGAATCGGGGTGATGCAAGACAGTCTAATATTTGTGAGTGGAGGGGTCCTTAATCATTATCTGTCTGGATGAGAGGCACATAGCCTGGTTCTGAAGTCTGTCTTTGAAGACACTGGGGAGAAGAAAAGAATATGTTAGAGGGATCCTTTCCATCCTTCTAAACTGCTGCTTATCAGCTGCTTTTTAAACCTGCCTGTTTTTCACTTGGATATAAATTGACTATAGCTGAGGCTTGGAGAGATTCCGCCTTATGCCTTGTAACCCAGAGCATCTGATGCAAACCTTAATGATGCAGTGAATGTAGGTGGTATTTTCTATACACAGAAATTTTAGGCTGTTTCAGCTCTTACAATTTCCTGAACACAGTCTGCCAGAGGGGTGAGTACCAGTGTGCTGTGTAGGCACACCTTTCTTTTACTGAGGGTTAAGGACCTGGGATTTAAAAAGAAAGCCAAGTATCAATTCTGTCTCTCTATACTATGTATGCCAAGGATGAAAAATATAGTTAGCATAGTTTCTACTAATGCACTGTGCATTTGTCGGCTTTTTGTCAACTGAAATATGGTGAAGTTATAAAAATAAATGGAATGCATGAAGAAGTAGATATGTCAGTTATACCTAAATGTGCTCAACTTAGATATCCTTATTATGCTCTAGGCACAGAAATTATTCTTCTGCACACAACTGCAAACATAGGGTTTGTAGTATGTTTTAATGTGCAGTGTGATAGCATTACAGTTTCTGTAACTTCTCTGTTCAATTTATCAGCCTTAGTTTGCCTCATTCAGACAGAGGCTTGTGTAAACATTGCACGTATTGCACTTCGAGATGTGCTGTGTGTATGAATTCAGTCATATTTCATTACTTTCTTGATAAAAATAACTCTTTACTGTTTGATATTGCTGTTAACCATGTAAACCCAAGATAGCAAAGAAAGTGTGGACTGTGTTCTTTCTTGCTCATCATTTGAATCACTTTCTGAAATAAACATATGCAAACTTACTTGGGGAGGGGAGCACTGTGAAAAGTCTCATTTGCCGTATTCAGTTGCTAGTGAAGGAAATAATGCGCTAATAATTTGAATTCTTGAACTTCAGGTTGGGTTTGCTGGACTAGCAGTCATACCAAAGAAAGAAAAGATACTTATTTTAAAGGGCGTTGGTGTAAGTCAGTACAAGCTACTGTGAATAAATTTTGTCTGTAACCCAGCTCCAAGTGAAAAGGAAAGTAGGAGACACACATCTGTTACACCCTCAGCAGCAGCTTTTTGAGCATGTTGGCTTTTATTCTGTGGAAGAAGCCATGCAAGTTGTTCACGAGCCTAATTTTAACTCGTGTATTTCAGAAGACAGAGTTTTTTTGTACAGGGAGTTGGTATTTGTGGCAGCCTAAACTCTGCAATGTGCCACTGGGTCTTTTTCCCTTTGGATGAGAATTTGTTAGTCAAAAATACCTCTCGGATAAGCTGCTTGTGATTCTAGTGGGTGTTTTCGTTGTGTGTGTTCTCTGTCCTTCATGCCAAGCCAATTATTGCATGCTTAAAAAAAATTAATAATGGACCAGGAAACGTAGACTTCAGTTTTGTTGACTGCATATGAGCTTCTACCTGAAGATCCAGGGAATGCTGAGCCAGCAGCTTCAGAGAAGAGTGTGAACAAAAGTGTGAAACAACTAACATGAGTGTATACACACATAAGACACCAATTTGTTTGAAGAGAAAGCAGTAATAAGCATTTTGTCCAAGTATTGAAAGATCTTTGTTTTACAAACATGCAGAAAACTGGAGGACATTGAGTCTAAATTACTTGCTTCTGGACTGTGTTTTTAGGGAAGGGTGCATTCATTTTGTGGAATTGGCCCTGCATTTCAATGTCAGCTGTAAAGCGTAACCCTACACTTAATGAAACGAGGAGCTAAGGTGACTTGGATGTAACTGAAAGGCTTCCACATTATTCTTTGTGATGCCATTGGAAACAAGTTGGCTTGGGTAAAACAGCAAATTACTTGGATGCCAGAGTTTTAGCGAACATAAACCGTTTAGTTTTTTGGGCTTGTGTCTAATATTATGTAAGGCAGAGATTGGAAGCTTTTCAGGAGCGAGGTGCCAGTTTGTATTTTTCTTTCACAAATTAGAGGTTAAGAAAGCTGGTTGAAAACATTCAAACGCGCTGTCAGGCGGTGTTTGGAAATGTCTGGCTGTCAGGCAGGCACGATGCCACCCGGCAGCCGGCGGACGGTGTGGGGCTGTTGCGAGGGGCAGGGCTGCCTGTCCCAGTGCTGCCAGAGCTGGGAGCGCTCTTGGGATGCCGAGGCTCGCAGTGCTCTGGCCCATGCCAGCGATGGCAGTGATGTGTGCCTCCGGAAATCTACCCGCCTCTTCCTTTGCCGTGTACACCAAGGGCTGGGAGCTGCAGGCCCCGTAGGAAACTCTGTCCCGTCCATCTAAAATTGTCTGCTGTAATTGCTATTAGTGTGAAGTTTGGCATAAAGTTCTTGTGTGAGGTTGGCTTGACGTGGCTCTGCAGAGATGCTTTTATAACAGATACTTCGGAGACTGGATGGTCACGGTGAAAGCAGAGCTAATCAATTGACTGATAATGTCCTCTTTTACATTGCATTTTTCTGAAAGAGGGACAAGCATGAGCAGATTCTTGATGCAAATTTCAAAGAAATAATATTTGAAACCCGTGAGCATATGCAAAAAGATGCTCTTTGTGATGTGGAATATTATAACGACTATTTTTTGCAGGCTATATTAATCAAGAAGCAATATAGGATAGTGTAAGATAGTAAGCTGTAGGCTTACTTTAGGCTCTAACCTTTGACAAAGAGCTCTAGCTGTTTTATATGCTTAATAACTCCTGGGAGTACTAATTATCAGGTTGCCTGGAGCGGTGTCTGAACAGTAAGCAATACTATTCTTTTTTTCAAACCTAGTGCAAGTGCTCATGAGTTGGCCTCTTATTTTGTGGTATCATTCATACAATTGCACTGGTGTTGCGTCTAGTGTAACATGTTTCAAGACTGTGCCTGTCAACGCTTGTATCAGAAAGTGTAGCAGGTTCAGAAAGCAACAGTCTGGTTACAGGCAGCTGCCTCTTGATTTTAGAACAAGGCTTATTGTTAAATCAAAAGCTTTCAAATGTAATTATGGCATGGGACAGTTACTGTGTAGATATTCCCGGAGTACCACCTCTGCAACCTGTCAGCATGTGGACCATGTTGTCTTCTAGCCATGGTCATATGACAGCTAGATCGATTTTCTCATTTAGAAAATATAAATGGTTTCTACATAGAAATCTTATGATGAAAATATCTAAATTATTTCTATCACTCCATATCATATCTCAGTGATTTTGGTCATGGCATAATAAAAAAACTAGCATAATTTTCTTCCTTAAATTAACAAAAAAGGCATATAAATTTGTGACTACTTTGAATTTAGTAGCATGTATTAAATAGTCAAAATATTTAACAGTATAATGAATAATACACATTTTAATGGTATTTCATGTTTTCTTTTCCCAGGAGCTGTGATCATCTCCACTCCACAAGATGTGGCTTTATTGGATGCACGCAAAGGAGCTGAAATGTTTAGAAAAGTCCATGTACCTGTAAGCCTCTACATCAATAATACCAGTAGTTTGTTTTTCCAAAATGTAAAAAAAATTCGATATACTGCAACACTAGGTGAACAAACCATTCAGGAATCATTTGAATTTCATAAATTCTTGTTCAAAAAAAGGATTAGAATCCATCTTATATCTGTATCAGGAGCTTGCTTTAGCAAAAGGGGAAGAATTTTCTTAGACTGAGGTCATAATAGTACTTAATTTCTTTTAAATCTGTTTGTTTTATCACCTGGAATGGATCAGACTGCTAAACTATCTTGCGAAGTAATGTGTGCTTTCCAGTTATACTGTCTTATTATCCTCATTATGTGTCCTCTTCAGCTTAAAATCTAAAATTTCTTGAAATGTGGAAAAATCATATATTAGTACATTTTAAGAATGAAATGTAAGTTTTTGGGGAGATAAGTGCTTACCTAGTTGTCACTTTGCCATTTGAAGGGCTCTGTGACTGTCAGGACAAGTAGAAGGCTGTCTATATCACTTTGTTTTTCATGAGGTTTATAGATTATATGGTAGCTTGCTTGTTTGGGAAATGCAAAATTTAAAAATATCCACAATATTCATATGGATTGGCAGAAAATATTAAACAGGGTGACATCTTTTGACTCGGTATTTTCTATGTGTGCTACAAGTTGCTAAGTAACTGAATGTTATACTCTAGAGTGTGTTCATGAAGAGATTCATTTTTCATTTGAAATGTGCAGTTGATGAGAAAATATAAACTGAAATGCTTCCTTATCTTAAACAGTAAAGAAAAAAAGCCATTTACTATACTTTAAAAATGATGTTTTCTTGCTTACCTGTGTGAAGCTTACTTCAACTCTTAATTAAGAAGGGAGATATCTTTCATATAGCTAGTGCTTTGTTAATTTAAAAAATGCAACAGAAACCTTGAAGTGGCTGCTTTCCCCCTTTGTTTTAATTTACACAATAGCTTAACAAAAGAAATACGTTGATAAATTCCTTATTGTTAACTATTACTTAAGCATATTTGCACCAATATGAAAGTATAGTAGCATTTATCATTTGCTGCTAGAAGAAAGACAAATATATATAACAGAAGAATAACACATGGAATGTGATGTTTTGATTTTATGTATGGGTTTGCTAAAATTATGCAAAATTATTTTCTTCAAATGAAATTGTGTTCAAGTTAGTACTTTGCTGAATTTTCCTTTTGATTTAATGAGAAATTACCAAGATTTCTTTCTTTGTTCAATGTTCTTTGAAGAGAATGGCCTCTAAGAAAATCATGCATTCTAGGATAGGCTTTGCTTCTATTAATTTGACTAGTAGTAGCTAAGATATTAAATATGATCTCTTCTGATTTGTTGGAATTTTTAGATCTTTCTAAATCAAATGAAAAGTCACAGTGAAGCTGTTGCGCCAGATACTGAGTTTGAATGCATTTGCACCAGTTATAAGGTCTTACCTTTTTCATGGTGCTGCTTCATTTTATTCTAACCTTGTACGTACATCAGTAAAGATGTGTCATTTACTTGAGCATTGAAGCAGCTCCTCCTGCCTATGTATTACATTTCTATGTGTCAACTAAATCTGAACATATAAAGAAAGTTTAGTTACATAATTTTTGATGGACAACTTCAAACCTGAGGTTTACATCAAAGAGGTGGAATCTGTGGGACTGTGCTAAAATTGCATATCCTGATTATATAATTGACTGATCTTTAAAAGTCTAATCTTTAAAATCTTTAATCTAATCTTTAAAAAAGCACTCGCAGAGTCTGCCTTCCAAAGAAACAGAGAGTCTATAGTTTGCCAAGCTCTGAGTCTTTTGAGTATGCTCGCTTATATTTAATGAACTGGAGTCTCTGCCTCGTACATATAGGCATATATAAACCATCTTCCCCTTCCCCCACAGTCATTAGTTACCAAAGAATCAGATGACATTTACCACAGTAAAGTCACAATTGTAAACATTGTTTGTTTGTTCTTTACTGCATTGAAATTACAGTGGAATGACTGAAGGAACTGATTAAAAGCTGGCAATAAGAGTCAGCGTTAGAACCAGGATTACAATGCAAAAATCTTATTTCCAGTCTTAGGACACAGTCATTAGAAGAGGAGTGCCATCTCTTATGCAGTGGAGCACACCTGGTAGGGAAGGAGTTTGCAAAGTGATGCTGATTCCTATCACAAGTTTCAAGATTCTTGCCCATTATGTGAGTTTGGCCATCGTTTTCATGCATTCCAGAGGCTTGCTCTGGGCAGGTGACAAAAAAGTGAATAACTTTTAGGAAAAAACTTTTAGTATTTAGGAAAAAATTGCCTATTTTCACCTGCTGAAATTGAGTTCAGTTCAGTATGGTTTATATTTTCAATCACATCCTTGAAAGAAAAGGGAGAAGGTCTAAGTTAAATCTGTAACTTTACTGGTAGTTTCATTGAATTGGAAGGTTATGTTGTGGATTTCATAGTTTTAAAAAAATTGCTTATGTAAGCTCAGCTATGTATTTCCTTCTAAGATGTTTATTGTCTAAATTATTTATTTGGCTATGTACTTACTGGTATTTCTGTAGCATCCAGAGTACCCAGCCAAGATTATGGCTTCGTATTGGGAGTGGACGTTAGAGCCCAAAATTGCTCGTTATAAGATGAAAGGTAGGAAGACAGAAATATTAGTGCGCGTGTTTTCTTGAAGCACTAAAATGTCAAGTGGCTGACTGATGGTTACATAGGAAGTTGATGGCAGACTGTGGAGCTGTAACCCTGATGGTTTGATTCCCCGTCAGACTGGAGTTGGACCTCAGCGCCATCCATCCTTTAGTACAATGAACAACTTCAGTGGGTTTCTCAGGAATTGTCTCCTTGTGTAAAGACAGAGGGTTTTAATTTTCTCACTGTATTTTATTTATTTTAGAAGGTAGTATATTTGGATTTTGGCATGATTTGTTGTGGAACCAAAAGGTTAATTGAGCATAAGAAATATGTACACATTCAGAAACAGTCTG
>VYZV01004523.1:25434-64773 GCA_013401275.1 Pandion haliaetus | reverse complement strand
AAAATCAATGAATAAGAGTAATCACTTAAATAACCTGAATAGAAATACCTTGATTTCAAAAGACTGTCATGCTTCAAATGGCTTAAGTTTTACCACATGCCTGTTATTGCACTATATAACTACTATATAATGTCTGCATGTGACAAAAAAATGTTTTTTTTTTCCCTGAATAGCTCCTGAAATTCTGAGTTATGATCCAATCAGCACAGCAACCGACATGTGGTAAGTTGAACAAATTAATAGTCATAACTTTCCAGTAAAGTTTTTTTTTAAAAAAACCAAAACCCTAAAAATCTGTTTTTCTGTTTTTTACTTTTAATCTAGGAGCATTGGAGTACTGGCATATGTTATGCTAACAGGGATATCGCCTTTCTTAGGAGATGATAAACAAGAAACATTCTTAAATATATCTCAAATGAATGTAAGTTACTCTGGAGAAGACTTTGACCTCATATCAGAGTCTGCCGTGGATTTCATCAAAACTCTGCTGGTTAAGAAACCCGAGTAAGTAAAATACACAATTGTATATGCTAGTATGTCAGACTGGATTAATCTTAAAGGTAGCAAGTGCTGGCATTTTCATTTTTGAAGTATAAGGTAACTTTGATTATTCATATTTCACTGTGCTATTACTTTTCATGTATACGAAAAGAGAATTCCTCCATTTCCCTCCAAACTTGCATATTCTGAATGTGCCCAAGTGTTAGTCATTAAAATTCAAATTTATTTCAGAAAACTGTATATGAATTATAGCATGTGGTACAGTATACTGACTTTCCTTGCAGGTATTTTGGTGTCTTGTAAGTGAACTGTGCTTTAAGCCTTTTATTTTTGATGAGTTGGTAGAGTACCTTACTCTTCTGGTTCCTTAGTATGCTTTTCTCAATGGGCAGCAAACTGGAAATTCCAGGTCTCAAAACAGAAGAGTTGTTTTCTGTGGAACTTCACAAGTTCTTCATGGGGCATGTCAACTATTGAAATTGCCTACTGCTTGTCTATGGGAATACTTGAAGAATGTAAGGATTGGATAATCTTCCTATATATATATATATAAAAAAAAAATCTGTATAAACTTTGAAAGTTTGGACACGGGAGCGTAAGCTGATATTTAAGGATCTAGGAACTCCTTTATTTTAAATGTTAGCAGTTCATCTCCTTGGGCTGCTGTTGGTCTTTTTTGGCAAAAGATGGCTATCGGTGCCTTTTTTTTTTTTTTTTAACATCTTTCTTTCTGTTTTTAATACAGGCATAACCTTGGATGGATCTCTTCTGCAAGGTACTGGATTTCAAACTCATTTAGACACTGATTTTAACACTTTCTTTCCTCTGCAGGGACCGGGCAACTGCTGAAGAATGTCTTCAACACCCATGGTTGGAACAAAGTGATAATCCTGCTTGCAGGGCCTGGAATAAGAGTACGGGAGGGGAGGCCAGTGATATAACCCAGAAAGATGCAGATTCTGCCTCTGAAAAATCAGTAGATGCTGAGAAGACTGAAGAGGGAGAATCAATAGTGACAGAAGAACTAATTGTAGTGGCTTCATATACACTGGGACAATGTAGGCAGTCAGAAAAGGAAAAAGTAACTGAGCAGAAAGCCGTTTCCAAACGATTTAAATTTGAGGAACCATTACTGCAAGAAATACCAGGAGAATTCATTTACTGAACTGTGTGGAGCTTCATAGCTATAACTGGAAGGCAGTGTTTTCTACTAAACAAATATATCCTAGTCAAGTGAATTTCTGATATGCAATAAATGTTCTAGATAAAAGAAAATGTTGATAAATGGCATCCAAGGAAAATGTGCCAAGTTTTTAATTTCATGGAACAGATAAACAAGATTTCAAGTGGCTGACAGGAATTTAACAAAGAGAAAAAGCTTATTCTTGTTTGTAACTTTTATTTCTGGGGTTTTTGTTGCTTGGTAGCAGAGTTTTTGTTAATTGTTCCAGTGTTCTGGAGAAGTTGACATTGGAAGTGTTTCAGTCACAGATGTCAAGAGGACTATTTTAGGATATGTTTTGGCATGTAATGCAAATATATAATGCTGGGTTTGTCTCAAACACCTTTTAGCACTCCTGACTTCAGTGGAACTATCTACTGATCTAAAAATTGTATGAGAGGAGAATTTGATCAACTGGTTTGACATAGAGATTTCAAAGTTATACTGTGTATATATTTCTTTGTTTACATCAAGTCGAAGACCCAGACTCATCTGGTGTATCGCTAAACAGTGAGCTGCGCTTCTCTAGGAAGAGATGTGCATGTCCCACAGGGAGAGAAGTTTGTATGGGGGAACGATTCCAGATCAGAGTGGTGGTACTTCTTTATTTGGGAGCACAGTAAAATCCTGCTCCAGAGGGTGATGGATTTGCTTAAGTCAGTCACTCTTGAGAGCCAGCAGAGATTGCTCCCTTCCCCTCCTGTGCTGGGCGGGACGTGCCAATACAATCCAGTGCAGTGTGACTGCACAGTGTTGATGAGTGGGAAAAAGGAATGGCAGAGGGTCTGATGTAGCTCTGCTGAAGTTCTCTTCACTGACTTCACCATGGTTGATCAGTTTGTCCGACTAATGATAAGTCAGCCCTTGACTCCACCTCCCCCAGAACCCGGCTGGAGTTTTACTGGGAGCATGAGGTCATTTCTGCCTTCTTTCTGTTCCTCTAACAGCTGCTTTAAGGCAGAAAGAAGCATCCTTGGGCTAAATTGCATAACCTTGTTCAATATAGCTATCAGATGAGGAAGAAGATACCGCTTCCTCTGAAACAGTGAAGCACA
This sequence comes from Pandion haliaetus, assembly GCA_013401275.1. Lineage (NCBI taxonomy): Eukaryota > Metazoa > Chordata > Aves > Accipitriformes > Pandionidae > Pandion > Pandion haliaetus. The sequence goes on along the minus strand of VYZV01004523.1, from coordinate 61,995 downwards.
ACTCATACCTCGTGCTTCCTGATCACTCTCCCTTAGACACTTGGAAAAACAGCATGTGTATGATGGGGCAGAGTCCGATTAGGGAGCTGTATGGATGGGTCATAGTTCTCAATAGACACGGTCCCTCAGAGGACAAAGCTGGGACCAACTGTGGGCATCAAAATTGACTGGGTTTTGCAATGTACAGGTCTGAGGATCTCAGACTGAGTCCTAGTTTTCTAAGAAATCTTTCATATTGATGCTGTTCCAAAGTTTAATTTTTATGTAACTGAAGTTTAGTACTATTATATTGCATAGTGTTAACTATTCAACTATTTATTTGGTTTCCTTATGCTGTTCCTTTATAATAAATCCTGACAAAAGCTTTCTTGCTATAAAAAAAAAAAAAGAATATAAACTCTTAAGCTAGTTTTTCCTTTTTTCCATGTTGCTATAGACTTTCCTAATTTCAAATGTACCAGGAATGTTCGTACTCCTTAGTGAACAGGAGTTCAGTGTTCTGTGCTGATATTACTGTTCCTCCTTCACACAAAAAGTTAACGGCTCGTTAACAACACAGGCAGTACCAAGGTGATCTAATTAGCCTTGCTGTAAGGGTGGCAGAAAAAGTGCTAGTAAGGAAGAAGGAAACTGAACCAAAAGCAGTGCGACCCTCAGTGGGGCAATGAGCATTTTTCCATAAGGCTTCCACGCCAGTTGTCGGGTTGCCTTCACCTGAAGCCACATCAGAAAAATTGCACCTCAGTTAAACCATTCTGTCAGGCTTCTTCCCCTATGGAATTACATACTGAATATTCATGTAGGTAGGACAACTTCTCACTCCTTGAAGACCTTCGTGTAAGAACATATCCACTAGTACTTGTAATTGAGTTTGGATGTGGTTTAGATTGTAATGCAGGGATGCCTTTCATACTCTGGAGAAATTAGACATTTGCTGTTCTTTCCCCTCCTGTGGACAGAAACCTATAGGCTCCTACTGAGAAGCTACCATGCAAGATTTTCTTGGATAGCTCTGGCTGGCCATTAGTGGAAGCTAAGCAAGAACTTTGGAGCCAACAGAGTGAGTAGCTGTGTTATCTGGGTGTTTCTGGAGGTGGACAATAGCTGCATATTCTTACAATGCTGGTCTGTTTCAGGCTTTTTAGGTACAACAGTACTCTTCATGGGCATCTTTCTTTTACTGTTCAGTCATTTGCCCAAGACCATTTGCTTGGGTGAGGGGGACATTAACTTAGGAAATTCTTTTGTGCAAGATTACAATTTCTCCCAGCTTCCAGCACTGACATTTTGACTTCTTTTTTTTTTTTCCACATCCATACTTCCAACTTTACAAAGTTGAGCAAAGCGCTGAGGTTGAAGCATGCTCACATCCCACCCTTACAAAACAACGTTGCCGTATCTGCATACCCAAATGTGTAATAGCTCGTGGTTGCCCATAGCAAATCGTTTGAGGGACATATACCTCTTTCAGTTCTTATTTGTAACCACAGGTCATGTCTCAGATGGGCACTGGTACTAATGAAAAAGAGTAGATGCTGAGCAGCATATATTTTTGTCCTGTATCTACTGTTTGTAATGTATGACAATGAAGCTTAACATGTATAAATGAACTATGTACTTACTACAAGGCCAGCTTCTCTTGAATTGGCTGCTTTGAGATTTCCAGTGGGCTGCATTTCTGTTTAACTTTTTGTGCCTTAAGGTGGTTTTGTACAGTGTTTTTTAACATCATTAAGAATTTGTATAAAGTTGTGAAAGTTTAATAGTATAAGTTATAAACAAGGCATCTTAGATTGGCCCTATAATAGGAAATATAACATTTAACTGCAGGACTGTCAGCCAGTCCCACACACTTGAAGGTATTTCTGTTCCACTGTAAGTGTGGGTAAAGCTGTAAATGAGGTGTTCTTGCCCGACGCTGTAGAAAGGGGCTATTGAGGTTAATGTTTTTGAGAGGCTTAGTTACCAGTGCAGTAACACGTTAAGACTGGGAACAAATCACTAGCTTGTGAAGAAGAGCGGGTTTTCTGCAGCTCCATGCATACAGAGGACTGCATCTACATTTGCAGTTCATCTGAAAAAAGCTGCTTATGCCTTAAAGTTCCACGGGGGGGGCTGGGGGGGAGGTTGCAGAGAAGGAACCAACTCCTTGTCCCTTGCGGGCAATGCTCTCAGTCCCCACTCCAGGCTGGGCTCTTGCTGGCTGCCTTTGTAACGCTGGGAGCGTGGCTGTTGTCTGCTTGAATGCAGGAAGCTGAAAGGAACGGAAGTGCAGATGTTCTTAGAAATTGCTGGAGAATCGTTATTTCTATGGTTCTGATGCAAGGGACATGAGCTATGTCTACAGGTGGGGGCGGATCCAGGCCTATGCCTCCGTTGCAGTTGCTGGAATAAACAGCAAACATCTAGTTGAAAGCAAAGCCTCGTCTCCTGTCTTGTTGCTACATTCACCTCTTTAAGCAAGAGGCTATATTTTTTTTTTAGTCATTAAAGTTCTATAAAATAATCCTTTTGTTGTCCAAAACTGAATTTGCATTGCGATTTGTCTCATTTCTTAGGCTTTTCAGCTGGGGATCTGTAAATACAAAAGGGTGAATTCCAGCTTGCAATCTACCAGGTGAAGCCTGAGAGCTGTTAGGTAGGAAACACAGATAAAAATTAACTGCCCATTCTCCACTGGTGGTGCTGGCAGGGGACAGGGAGGAAGGTGGGCCTTGCACCAAGTTATTCCATCGCTTAAGAGCTCTCTTGAACGTTCCAGGTGCTGTTCCTGGAAGACAGTTGAACATTTTAAAGAAAGAGTGCCAGTTCATTGTACTTCTGGTAAGGTGTTTACTGTTTCAGGAACTTTATAATAAATGAAAATTTGTTTTCTGAACAGCTGATGGGTCTTTTGTTCATGCACTGAGAAATGCTTTAAAACATAATATTTTTTTAAAAAAAGAAACCATAATCTTTCTTCAAGACAGCATTACTGATTTGAAACAGAATTCCAAAAGTTATACTATTCTGTCCGGTGCAGGATGACTGCATGATAACTGGAATCAACAGTGCAGCTAAAGTACAGTGCTGCAATGCAACCTACTGCAACTTAAATGCTTCTGGGGTCGGTGACTGGACACCTTCATGCTTGGCTTTGAATACTAGCTAGAAATATATTTCTGGTACTGGGTTGTAATTCGTTAGACGGAGTCTCCTGTTCAAATGCCCCTGCTTTTCTCCAAGGACTTCTGTAAAGTTATTTTTCTCAACACCCATATAGCAGGATTACTGGTATTTTAGTATTCTGAATTACACAGTTGTTCAATTTGTGCAGCAAATACAAAATGCACCAATATTCTTTTCCACTCTAAAGTGATATGCTTGCACTGTAGAGATCTTCACGATACAGCCTTTACAGATGTTGAATTAAGGTGTCATTGGGATTAATAAATGTAGTCACACTGTCCATGTAAATCTTCCTGGTTGTTTTTTTCTTGGCGTATACTAAACCTAGAAATATATTGCCATTAAACTGGGGACTGTTACCCGAGTTATCTGATAGGTGGGAAATGACCTGCCTGAAGATGTGGGGTTGGAAAGACGGTATTTAAACGCCAGTGAGTGGTGTGCAGTGTAGGATGGCTGGGTGTGCAGGACAGGGCAGAGCAGATGCAAATCAGCATTAATCCAGTTTTAACAAATCTTGCTGAACTGTGTGCTCTGAAGCACTGAAACTTTAATATACCCTCCAAGGTGCACCGTGTCCAGAGCTCTGTTATTTGCCTGATGTGGGTTCCTCTGGGGAAGGTCAGAGTACTGACTAGATGCTGGGTGAGAAAAGTGTTTCCTCTTCTATGGAAAGGCACTTCCTCTTCTAACACTGCTTAATTTCATTAGTTGCTCCTCTTATAAGACAGCTGTCAACTGTATAGCTCTGTAAAAGTAAAATATTTGGTTCCATAAAAATACAACCTGGGAGCTTTATAAAACAGAAAAAAAAAGAAATTAAGTCCATATGGTGTGATAAAATCTTTCATAATTAAGAAAAGGTTAGGATTTGTCAAAGTGAGGCAGAGCATTAGGACCACAACAGTTACTGCAAAACTGGGAGAGGAGAGGGACCTTAACTACTTGAAGGGATTATCTTTTTTTTCCTGTAAACACAGAGAACTTAATTGCATTGAGTCTTTGCTTGCTTGTGCAATCAGAATCACAGCTAAGCTGGCGGTGCGTTGAAATGGGTGTACCCCATCTCTTCGATTAATTTGTAATCCCAGCGTACAGCCTGACTTACCCAGGTGCCCTTTAACTAATCCTTACAGGAGAATCTCCTGAGCTGTTTTGGGGTATCACCTTACTGCCTGCCACTTTCCAGTAGCACCCTGTGAGAGCCAGCTGGTCTGGTTGCTGGGTGGAAGTTCTTGCCATGGGCCTTAGCAAGCAAAGAGAGGCAAAGGCTGTCTCAGAAGTTATTGAATAAAGGTGCTTGCTACTGAATCTTCTAGGAAAGCCAGTTAACAGAAACTGCATTAGATTGGTCAAGAATTGACAAGATTCTAGTATTTTTATATACTTGGTGCTGCATAAAAAGAACCAAAGGTCTTTAGCCAGGTGTGATGTGTCTTCCAAAGTAACACCAAGAATGTGACAGGTCTCCATTGCTACTGGTGTTATAGACTGCCTGGGCCGTGCTGCAAGGAACTTTGTAGCAAATTTTGCTGAAAACTTGCAGGAAAATGATTTTGCTTTGACAAGCAGACAAGATGCAGGCAAATGGCGGGAAAGAACTGGATGCATCCTCATTTCTAAATGGGAGGTGAATCCAAATGAATCGCATTCCCTGTCAATGCAAGACATCTGCCCAAACTAGGAAGTGAACTGATAGGCCCGTAAGTTGGACAAAACCATATTACCACCTAGAGAAACATACTCTAAAGTGAACACATCAGCCTGCTTAGCCTTTATGAAGCTAGTGCTTTTAAAACATCTGGTTTTATATAGCCCTTGTGTGCTAGTCAGGTCCAACACAAATAGATGCAAGCACTGTAACAGTCTGCTAAGCAGCATTTGTTGTTCCTCGGTTGTAAATTAAGTTCTTGCCCTGAACAGCCTGCTGCCTTGATAGTTTCCTTGAGGGTGATGACTGCCTGGCAGAAGCTATTAAAATCAAACTAGAGAGTAAGAAACAAACATGCAATCCAGCAAAGGTCATGAAGATTGTTGTTTTAACCACACCAACAACTGGCAAAGTAACTATGCAAATTTTCAAGCCAATTTAAAAGAAATTATTTAACGTACTGAAAATGATTAAGTTGATCAAAGGATTGCAGCACCTCTAATTGAGGCCGAGAGACCTGGGATTGTCAGCCTGGAGGAGAAGGCCTGGGGAGGGATCTTATCAATGGGTGTAAATACCTGTAGGGGAAAAGTAAAGAGGATGGACCCAGGTTCTCAGGGGTGCCCGGTGGCAGGGCAAGAGGCAATGGGCACATACTGAAACACAGGAAATTTTCTTTAAACAGAAGAAAAAGCTTTTTTACTGTGAGAAATGCTGAATTCTTGTACAGCTTGTCCAGAGGTTGTGGAGTCTCTGTCCTTGGTGATCTTCAAAACCTGACTGGGCGCAGTCCCAGGCAATCTGCTCTACTTGACCCTGCTGTGAGTGAGGCAGTTGGGCTGGACAATCTCCAGAGGCTCCTCCTGACCTTAACTGTTCTGTGATTAGAAAAGAATGGCTTTCTAAAGGAGTTTAACTGGGGCATTTAGGGTCTTTTACCAAAAGATGAGTATTTTCTCAATAAAAATGAAATGATTGTCCAGACTGGTGTTGAGTGACAGGCAACACAATGTAATTGTAATGAATTAGTGCTTCAATGACCTAATGAAGTTAAATACAACCTAATCTGCTCCAGTGTTCCTTAGAAGAAAAGACCGCAAGGGGAAGAGAGATGCCCAGGTGCCCTCTTGATGTTATTTGGGCTTTCAGCAACTGCTGGTGGTTCTGAGACCTTTGCTCTCCCCTTATTCCTGCCAAGCTCCAGCTCTCTTGGCTGCTCCTGCTGCACCTGTGTCCTCTCTGAACGCAGCTGCTGTGGGCTGTGGTGTATTTAATGGGAGCCACATGGCCAAAGCAGCCTGGCACTGAATGCACCAGCTTCCTTCTTTTTTCTCCCTTTGAATATGTGCATCTCAAAAGAGCTCGAATACGGGGAGGAAGTGGCTTCTGAGGCTCTTCAAGGTCAAGAGGTAAGGAATCCCGTGTTTGCTATTAGGTAGTAAAACAAAAGCAGGGACTGGAATGTGAGTTTTCTCTTGTCCCCCTCCACCAATCTGCTGGCTTCCAGCTCCACCCATTGCTTTCTTCCTTCTCCAGGTTTAAGTGGTTGATTTAGAGAAACCTTGGTATGACATGATGATACTGCCCATTGTCACAGCTTTGATGAACTCGTGGTTTGGTTAGGATGATCAGGAGTGCCGACAGTTAAAGGGGTGCTCTGCTAGGTCTCTAGGGGGAAATGAAAGACACAACCTGTTCAGAAGCTCTGCTTCCCCAGGCAAGTTAATAGTACCTCTAGTGTTACTGGTAACGTCTCAGGGGGTCTATCTCCCTCAGGCCTGGGGTAACCAGGGTTAGAGCCAGGCTAGGCAGTGGTATTGTGGTGCAGCAATTTGTGAAGCCAGATCAGGGATATTGTGCATGCTGGTTCAAGAGACAGGAGGGTGGTGAGCAAGCGCTGTGTTGCACCCTGGGCTGGTTGTGCCAGGTTTCCTGGACATTTGTATACCCTGCAGCCACTGCAGGTCCCAGGCTTACTAAGCGTGCAGTGGTGACAAAAGGCAGGTGTGTGGCAGCGTGTGCTGAATGCCTCCAGCACAGACATAGGGAATGCATGGGCTGGGGTTGCTCTCAGCAACCACAGCTTCTTTTGAGATTGGTAATGAGTCAAAGCTGCAGCCAGAGAAGTGATAATGGATGGATGTGAAGTGGTTGGTTTGGCTTCTCCTTGTCAACTGTTCGATTCATCAGTCTACTTCTTCAGTGACCAAAAGCCAGAGTTGCCCAAACTCTGGGACACCAGGCAGCTGGGAGATCTCCACATCTCCCAGGTGGTTTTCTTGCTAGGTGGGCTGCAGCAGTGCAAGGCTAATGTTTTTAAATCACGCAGTTTGTGTTTTGTTTTGTGAAACCAGATCGCAGTGATTTCAATCCAAAAGCTGGGACAGTGTCTCTCTTTGATGCATCCTAATCCTTCCCCTGGTGTGGTGGGCATTCATGTGGGTTGGATCAGGTCCCTCTGTGAGTCCCAAACTAAATCTCAAGTATGTTTTGTTTTGCTTTTTCCTTCTAAAACCTTTTGACACAGATGCTGTGGTCTCCTAGTCAGCCTCTCCCTCCATTTGCTTTGGCATTTGCTCTGCAGACTTGTTCAAAAGCCACCTCGCCCAGTTCGCTGGGTCGTTGTTGAGCAGGAAACTGCTCACTGGTCTTTAACAATTCTTTGCTCCAGCTCTCTGTTCCCTAATGCTTGTTACTCTTGAAAACTTTGCATTGCCGGTGCCTTTGGTGGATTTCTAGGACTCAAATTTGGATGTCAAGATGGAGGGGGGGCCAGGAGGAAGGGAATTGAGGATATAAGCTCTGGGCTTTCCCTAGCTGCAGCTTGATCAAGCTGCTCTGTTACAACAAATCCAAAATACTCTTTCTTCTGGATGTTCTTAATGGCTCGCGTTACCTCAAGGTATCAAGGCAGGAGAGTTACTTGTGTCTCTTCGCTGTCTCAGACTGTGCCTTAGGCTTTGCAATCGTTCGAATGTGCAGTTTGGGGCGGGGGGTGGAAATTCTGTGGATGTTTTGGGGTTTTTTTTTTTGTTTATTCCTCAACTTGCTTCTGGTGACGGGCAATTCTCTACCTGATTGACAGAATCAAGGCACAATCAAAATCTTGTTGCAGTCAGAGTGAACCATGACAGGGTTTTACCTGTTCTGCACCTCCTGAGTGTTTTCCTCCCTAAGTAAAGGTGCTCTCCCAAACTTGTGTTGGGCAGTGCTGGTGTGAAGCAGTGGCTTCTTCTGAGTAACCTTCAGCATAAGCAGCGTGAATAGCAAGTCTCTTCCTGGAATTCCTAGGTTACGATGAGCATCCTTGGCTATCTCATGAGCTTTTTAATGGTAACTGTGAGGGTGCAAATCTACGCAGTAAGTGACTTATTCATTAGGAGTGGAGAGGGCTGCTGCTGAGCTTCACCTTCGCTACTTTGTCCCTCCTGTTTAGGTAACACCTTGTTGAAAAATGGGGGAAAACCGAAGCAGCAAGGGAATCACTTTGAGAAGCCGAGTTAGTCTTCTAGCCATGACAGAGCAGCCCAACTGTCCTCACTTTGGTCTGCAATTGTAGAAAAGCTCAGTCATCTGGCAGTTTGTTTATTTATTTCAAATTCATAACACCAGCACACACAGGGCATAACACATGACTTCTCTGGGACAGCAAGTCTTTTGCAAGATATTTATTTTAGGCTTCTGCTGAACACATGAATAAACCAGCAAAAGAAAGAAATTACAATTATGACAATGATGAGGTCAATCATAGAGAGAAAATTGTCTTGAAAGCACTCACTTAAGTGAAATTGTCACTTGTGACAACTGTGTACATTCACGGACACAGCAGGATGCAATCGATTAATGGCTCCTTCAGCTCAACGGGAGGTGGAGAAGCAGCTGCCTTTGATTTTTTTTTTTTAGCCTTCTTGCACACCAATGCTTTCCACCGGGGAGTGGTAAACAGGAATATTCTGACCATCCCGCAGTTTCAAGGTGACATCCTGAAGGCACCAGCTGACACAAACCAAAAGAGATTTTTAACTTGTTTCAATCACTTTTAATATAGTAGTAAAGTCAGCGTAGAAACAGCTGGCATGGAGAAACAAATCATTCCATGCATTCATTGCTTTTAAAAATTCTCTCAAGTGCTTTAAAACTTGGTTTGCAAGTGCCAGGTTCTGAAAGCTGTTTTCCGTAATGGCATAGCACAGTCCAGACTTAAAGGTCTGGGATGCGTGTTCCTATTTGTTGCAACTCAAATAAAATCCTGACAGCTATTTTTAGATAGGACGTTCCTCCCCCAACCCAGTGCCTTTCTTCCTCTCCATCCTGCTGGTGCATTCCTTGCTCTGCTCCTCTCCAGCCTTGGAGCCAGGCTGTGTTGCTAAGGAATTATCCTGGCTTGGAGGAGTTTGAACACTGTGTGATCGCTCAATGTGACTGCTGAAACCCTGACAGGGTACGACAGTAATTACTCAAAGGAGAAGGAAAACTGCATTTGTTGGAGACTGAGGGGAAGTCTTTTCCTTCCTCTAAGCTCTGCTTCAAACCCACTTCTGTGAGACTGCTCATGCTGCTTTTCCAGCTGGGAAGGACTATTATTCTGGGGTACTAAGACGGGATTTTTTTCAAAAGCTCCTGGCGCTCACCCAGCTCTGCTTTTGCTGGAGTTGGTGCTGAGTACATGCAATTAGGTAATTAGGCTGCTGCACCTCTGTGCGATCGGTCTCTGGCCGGGCTCTTCGCTTGCCAGCCCTCTGCCTCCATCCGACCTGGGACGAGTAACTGCCTCATTTATAACAGGGCTTAAAGGAGCAACTGCTCGCTCCCTTCAGCATGGCCTGGGGTCTCAGCCCTTCCCTCCACTTGCTTCAGGGCAGGCAAGCATCATTTTGCAGGACTGGTGCCTTGGTTGCCCTTGCCTCCGGGTGCCCTCGCCATCCCTGCGCTGCCTGCGCCTGAGTGGATGCCTCCTACTCCAGATCTAAACCAGCTCATGCACCCAAATTTCCCTTTTTTCAGTTGCCCTCCTTTTTTAATAACCACATAAATAAATAAACCACTTTGGACAGACTGCATGCTCAGAGTCAGAAGCATTTCAGTGGCTTAGCAGCCTCAACTACTCTTGCACAGAGCGCTCACCTCCTGGTGTCATTTAACTGTGTCTGTAACGGTCTGGTTGCCTCCCCAGTCTCCACTGGAAATGTCCACATGCACACTCTGCAGAGCCCCACCAGAATGGCCTGCTTACATGTTTGTTATTCCTGTTGGCAATTTCAGGAGTTCCTCTTCACGGAGCAGATGGGAATCTGCCATTTTACTCTTACTTAGTTCCTCAGCCAGGTGCAAGGACACCAGGTCCTGCCTAGCCCCAAGTGCAGCTGTCCACGGGACCCCATGCGCAGGTGGAGATGGTTGAGTCTGACAGGTTTGTCTGCCACAAACCCTTTTACAGAAGATGCTTTTTTTTTTTTCCTGTTATGCTTGCAGAAATGCATGGAGAGCTCATTTTTAAAAGAAACTTCTGAGAGATACATATGCACTCCTATTACTGCCATAGCTTAACATACTGCAATCTTCAGTTATCCTCAGAGTAACCCAGTGAAATGGGAGGGAACTGTTACTTCCCTCCATCTGTGAGGAGGGGATAAGGAGGAGTGAGAAGATCAGAGCCCAGGCCCCCAGGGAAGTGTAGGTGTACAAGAAAGGTTGCTGGGGACCTCTGGGGGTATCTCTGGTCACTGGGGAGGAGGCCAGGCCTGGCCCCGAGTCTCTCAAGTCCCAGTCTAGTGCCTTCCTCCCATCATTTTACACCTTACTTCCCATAGTTATTCAGAAGAGAAATTCAGTAAGTCGTGCTCATCTAATTATGAAAAGAAAACATTACCATATGGCTAGTGTAGCTTTGGGTTTCTAGATAGAGCTAACAGAAGTGCCTAACAAACTCCCAAGAACAAGTACATGTGAGGAGGTTTCCATCTAGTGAAATTTCCTCTTTTGCAATGGAAGGCGGACTTTGAATTCATGTAATAATTCTTTGCTTAGGTCTACAAAACAGTTTACCCCAGACAAGGGAGGTTTTCAGGCTTCAGCACTACAAAAATGTAAAATCGCTACTACTTGATGTGGAGTCAGAGCATCCTTCTACTGTAATATATCTGTTCTAGCACTTTTTTTTTAATTATAAAGACTGTGTTTATTGGATAGCTTGAAAAAAATCCTGCATGATTTTTAGCTCACCTAGATAGGCTCTGATGTAATGTGCAAGATTTTCCCCTACTGCAATACATAATACTAGACTGGAGTTAGGACTGCTGTTCAATGGCCTTGCGCCTTCTTGAGGAAGAGGGGTGGGAGGGGACAATACGTTACCCTGGCTCACAGTATTCGTATATATACTGAGCTGTAGTTTGCAGAACACATTTCACACAAATTAATGGCTCATGTTGTTCTTCTATTTGTATTCATAGGGATTAATTCAACAGATTTCTCAACTAATTTACATTTTTTGTCATAATGACGGTAATAACCTTTCACAAGACCTTCAGACATGAATTTCCTCTTCCTTTGTGTGCATGATCTGAGCAGCATGGATTACTAACACAAATATCCTGCTCCACTCTTTTCTCCTGCCACTTGTCTCCTTGCATCTATATATTTCTCCCAGCACCTCCCCCAGTACGTACCATTTATGGGAGTGGTCCATCTCTGAGTTAATGTAGAGGTACCCCGCTGACTTTGTTCCAGATACCGGTAACTTTATCTGCAGATGTAAAAGTATGTTAAAGATTCAGTGAAGCATGTTACTGAAATGGACATGTACTGCTCCTACAGTCAAAGACACAAAACCTCCCTTTTAACTTAAACTAATTTTATTTTTTTAACATATTTTGAAGTTTTACTAAGCTTTTCTAATGGCTAAGGTGTGCGTGGCTATACAAGTATGCCTGTTCTGCCATACATTAATCTCCCTCTGCTGAAAGAATGTACTGTGTTACGGCTGCAACCCCCAGGGAAAACCACTTGCTCTCTGAATTATTTACGAGCAAACACCTTTCCTTACCAGAATGCATGGTGATCCAGAGGTGACCTGCACTGTGCTAGAGCTTCCCATAACCTTAACAAGCCTGTAGGTTGAGATCCTCTACAGATCAGTCCATTAACATGCACCAAGGCAACGAGATGTTCAATGATTTTTGTCAGTGTCACAAATTCTACCACTCAGTTGTTTAATAAACAAAGGTAGCAGCTGCAGCACTGACCACAGCTAATTGCATTTGGTCTGAAGTTTGAATAAAAGAAATGTTTCAGGTGTAGTGTTTGCTGGTGGTATTGCAATCACAAAGGGGAAATGCCAGGGGTTCTCCAACAGGCCCAGGAGCTGGGAATGTTGTGGAGCCAGTAAACTGATCTACGATATAATCATTAATGATGATTAACTAGTTTATTTCATGAGAACATGAATGCTCAGGAGCATGAAAGCAGAAAAGAAAGTTGGTGGTTTGTGTCCTGGATGAGGTCGGCAGAAGGCAGGGTTTGACTTCACCCTGAGTCACCTGAGCAACCAGCATTCTTAAACAGTGACACAGGAACATATTGGTGGGACAGGTTCTCTTCTTCTTTTCAATCAGCATAAGAGGTTGTGTGTTTTCCCCACATTTTTGTCCTTGGATATGTTGCCTGGTTAAGTCTCTAAAACCAGGGAAATGTTTTGGCCCAGGGTGTCACATGGGTGAAGCCTGGCTGCAGTGAGATAGAAAGTAGAATTTTATGTGAGTTGGTTGAAGGTCAATTTTTTTTCTTGCCCTGACAGCCTCTCTCCTTCACTGCACCATCTGCTCCATTCCTTATTGCCTTTGCTTGATCCCCAGAACTCAAAACTAGTCACCAGGAAGAACAACATGATTCAAATGTGATGACATCCCTCAGTGAGTTGCCTGGAGAGGTCGGTAGGGACATTTTGCATCACTAGCAAAACCAGGGAAGGGCAGCCAGTCCTGGATTAAGGGGTAAAAACACTGATGGAAAGTCCTTTTCAGGTAGCAACCCAGACTGGAAGAGGCCTTGTGTTTGCAAGGTTTGCCTCGGCCCAGCCCTGGGCTGATGCAAGGCAGCCTTGTGCAACACTTCAGCACCCAGTGCAGCATTCTCCAGTCACTACGTAACCCCAGAGCTCAGCCCCGCACCCGGCAGCTGTCCTCCGTCGAACAGACTTACAAGTGCTTTTAAAAATGACACCATTTGTGCTGTACCACAGCATAGCTCATAAGTGGCTATAAAACTCTGTTCTGGACAAAGCTTTAAAAACTAGGGTGAGATGTATCTGGGGGAGAGAGGGAGGCAACTTCTATTTTAAAGCCGGATCTGATATGTTTCTGAAAATGATTTTGTGGCTTACGGTGGCAGGAGGGGGACCGACTGGCTTGGGAGGTCCTTTGGCATTCTGTGATGTGCCCATATAGCACAACACGAAGGTGCTGCTCTTGCTGCTTCTAGTCCCTCACGTTAGAGCATAGATTTATGCTCTGGAAATCCATTCTTCTTCCAATCAACTGGCATCCCATCCTACTGCCTTCGAGTGCTCCCAAGTGACTCGTGACCTCTTGAAAATCCCCCGGCTGATCTCTCGTCACCGGAGGCCTTGGGAAGCCACCCTGTGACACCACCTCCCCAGCATTACCTGTGCTCTTTCTGTGTCCACGCGATTACTCCCATCTGTCAGTCGGATGTTGTGAACCTTAAGAGGGGGGGCACCCAGGGCTTCCAGGGCATCAGGATTGCTGTTCAGTTGCTCCAAAGCCTGCTGGTAATACTGGGTCCTGGCAAAACTTTCTAGGTGAGAGAAACAGGGTAGTGAGGAGACTGTCCACTTAAAATCAAAACATAAGTAAAAAAAAAAAAAAAAAAGAAAAAGAAATTTCCTCCAGACTGCCACACCCTCCCTGAAAAACAGTCCAAACTATTAATTAGGAGAAATCTGGCTAAAGGAGGAAACGCACACTTCCATCAGAGCAGCAATGCTGAACTGTAATGTTATTCAGCTCATTTAAGTGAAGCGGGCTCTGAATATAGCTTGTTCCATACTGATAAACAGCTCAGCTTATGGCTGTGTCTCCCTGCTTTTCATATGTTTGTATGTCACCTAAAAGGAACAAAAAAAGAAGGAAAAAAAATAAAGCATAAGGATGAATATCTGAAAATGTTCTGAAGGTAATTCAATTTTTTTTTTAAGGAGGTATAGAAAATACTTTAAGAATGGAGAACATTTCACAGACATTTCTGTGAGACAGGAACAGCTGCTGCTACTGCTGTGAAACTCTTGCTGTGGTCTTGGTACAGCTTTTCAAGGGGCAGCCATGAAGCTGCAACTCTACTGCATTAAAAGGGAGGCACAAAGAAGTGCCATTAGAGTTAATGGTCAAGCAGCAACAATAGCACAGTAGCCTGGATGCTGCAGTGTTGGCATATGGAGGACAATTGCGGTAAATCGCTATTTATCAATGTCTGGTTGCTATGTATAGCTGGGCAATGCTATGCAGTGGTCACTAATGGACAATGCAGAGCTGTGAGGTTGGAAACGTGCCAACCCTCCTTCTGGAAGCAGAGGTTTGCTTATAAACAGTTTTAAGGCTTGCCTGCTGGGATTTCTAGATGTGCTTCATGCCAGCCTAACTTCACTCTCTTGACATCAAGAAGGGCAGAGTTAAGCTAGGAGTGTGCACGTGTGAAAATCCTACTCTGGCAACTTTACTCTCGCCTTCCAGAGAGTTTAAAACGAGGTGTAAGGTTTGTTACCTGGTCTCTTGCCTGTCGGTATTACTCTTGGAGTGCCAGGCAGAAGGATGCTGCACCCTCTCCCTAATTAGAGTCATCCCCTGTAAGCAGGCAGCATTCCAGTTGGCATAGAAACAGCTTTGCTAGGCTAAAGCCTGCACTGGTCCTTCCCTGCGCCCTGGGCCATCCTAAGGAGCTCCAGCAAAAGAGGTTGCAGTATGCCAGCCCTTTAGTGCCAGGTTCGAGTTTCCTAGTGCTCCTTCTCAGCTGTTCCTTGTTAGCATCTTGTGTATCGGACATAAAATGGCAGACTAATCCATTTGTCCATGCATTTGCAGTAGGAGTGCTGAAAGGATGCTGGGGTTGGCTGGGGAGTCTGCTCCTGTGAGAAGGGTGTGGAGGTGAAGAGAGTGAGTAGAAATAGAATTACCTGAGTGTTGTGCAAGCTTTCACAGAGACCATGCGCATGCAAACTTCCCTTCAGCTGCAGGAAGGAGAGAGAAGCACCCCTCTCCCCCTGCTCCCACCACTATGGAAGCCACTTGCTCCTCACAGGTCCCAGTATGGGCCAGTTCTGTGCACCTGGCAGGAGGAACTAGGATAGCCCTTGGCGTGGGCCAAGGGAGGAAGGGTCCCAGTGTGGCTCCTCTGTCTGTTGGAGGCTACAGGACACACTCTGCAGCGGAAAGTGTCCTTTCAACAGCCCAGTTGGCTTGTCACCGAGTTATCAGACAGCTACTCAGTGGCCACCGATATTGCAACACAGCAGGAAGTAGCCATCGCATTGCGCCACTTGACTGCACAGCTAAGTGAGGCGGGCAACAGCCCCTCTGACTTTCTGTATAGCGCAGGGGGTGACTTTTTTTTTTTTCCCCCAGAGATTTCTAGATAACAATGCCGAAGCTGAAAATTAAAAAATGCTAATATCCTTGTTAAAGCCAGATTCAATATTTTAAAGCATAAGAGGATCATATATCTGTCATGTACTCCAGAGCTTGAGGGCATGAGCTGCCTAAAATTAAAGCCTGCTTTCCAGCCTTGTTTGATTTGTTATTAATACGTGTAAAATGAAGGGGATGTTTCAGAGCCTATCTGAGGGCTGGAGGAACAGGCTTGGCTACACTTTTCTGGCAGCATCCTCTGATATAAGGGTAGGTGAAAAGCAGTATCATTTGATAGCACCAGCAAGCAAAAGGCATAGGGCCAGGAGGCCTATAGCACCCCTCGAGAGAGAGAGAGAGGCAAAGCCTATTTCTGGTCTGATGCTAAATACCTAGAAACAGTTTTAGAAAAAATAAACATCTATCATTTGGACTAATAATTTGGATTCTTGGCCAAAGACACGTAGCAACTAGAGCTGTCTGTAACAGCAACATCACCTGTCTAGCTTTCCTCTCTTTGTTCTGCTCTTCTCAGGGCTGAGTGCTCTTATCTGCCCTTCATTCAGGAGAAGCTAATGATGTCTTAGCACTTCACAGGCATGTTGTGTTGAAGGGCCAGCACCACAGAGAGATTTACAGATAAAACCACTAGACATTAAGACCTTCTCACAGATGGTCCTCTTTTCCTGCCCAGCTGTAAATCTCGGTAAGAAACGAAACCTGCATTACTGCCTAAGCTTTCACTTTGCCCTCATCCTCAGGAAACCCCCCAGAAACCAGGCTTTCTCCTGACCACAGCAGCCTGCTCCCTTTGTAATACCCACCTCTGGAAATGCGTGCAGCAGCACTTGGGAGAGCAGCAGCCCTGGGGCTGAACAAAGCAGAGCCCATGGAGGCAGAACCCAGAGGCTCAGCCACACTTCCCTTAACTTCATCTGCTTTTCACATCTTGCATGCCGCTATTCTCCCCGCTACACAAAGCAAATGAAAGGGGCAGAGGAGAAATAAGGTTGCTAACAGCACCAAGGCTTACTTTGCATAAGATTATACATCACGATGCATCCCCCACCGCTGAATAGTCCCATGAAAACAGCCATTTGCTGAAGTTTTCTTAGAGAAGCTGGCATTTTTCCTCCCTGAAAAGAAAAAGGGAAGACATTTGTTGTAAAAGAAGAAAGCTAAAGGGTTCTTTCCTCCCCTCCTCCTCTTTCCTAAACGACCTTTCCAACCAGGCCTGAATGAAAGTGCAGTGCGGAGGCATCGGGCTCTTGCTTACTGGGGCCCCACCGTGCACCCAGAAGGAAGGGTGGTGAGAACAGAGCAAACCGGGGACCCAGCCGGGTTGAATGGGTTTATTCAACTTCTTTTAGCGATGCCACCACTTCGCTAATTGCCGAGAAGAAAATGACCTCCCTGGTGTGGCCGGGGGCCAGCACCGCGGTGCATTGTCACGGGGGCTCCTGGTGCCTGTGCACTCGCTCGCACGCTGCAAGCATTCAGGCTCTGGGGGCTGGATTTCTCTCTCGAGTAAAATCCTCTGAAGTAAACACGCTCGCGGCAGGGCTGGATTCGGCCTGGAGTGGTAAGGGACAGAGTCAAGCTAGTGCTGTGCCTGCAAAGATAATGGAGGCCAGGGTGTGTGTATTCTGTTGTGTTGTTTTCTTGCTAAGCTGTGGATAAACAGGAAAGTTCTTGCAAGCTATTTTTTCCTCCTTCCTGCACCCCCCCAGCCCAAGCTTGCCCTTTTAATGAGTCACAATTTTGGCATCTGAATGAATGACCCAGCGGAATAACACCTCTGAGAAAGTCAATCTGCTGAACACTGCCACAGTTTGGGTAAGAAGGGGACCCTGTGGCCTGAAAAGCCTGAGCTAATGCTCCTGCTCACAGCAGGTTAGTAGGAGTCAAGCAGAGTCGTTAGTGGGAGAGTAGCACGTTGCTTCAGGCGGTGGCAGGATGGGACTTGACTGAGCATCCAAGTATCAGCTTATGCTCTTGCTTCTCTCGCAGCTGGGATGGTAGGGAGGAATGGTTTTGAAACCAATTAAAAAAAAAAAAAGTAGCAAAAGGCTGCACTTTTTTACGTAGGCATATAGACATCTGAATACTTGGGGAAGCTGTACGGAATTTCTAATCCCAAAGGCTTCACACCTCGCTCCTTGTGCCACGATGGTGTGACTTAAGCGTTACACTCAGTGAGAGCTGGTTAATAAACCAAGGCCCAAACCAGTTACAGAAATGTGACCTGGGCAAGGCCGTTTGAGTCCTGTTGTGAAAAGCCACCTCTAGCATCCCTCAGGTATGCATTAGTCAGGTATTGCTCAGCCTGCAACCACAGTTTAGAGAGGGTGGAGAGGCAAATGTCAGGACTCCTTCCTGTCATGGCTGGGTCAGGGTGACAGGGGCAGCCTCCCTCTGCTCACCGCTCTGCTGACATGCCTGTATGCCACCTCTTGCATCCTCTAGCCCAAGGGAAACGGTGAATGCAACCCTGGTACAACTTTCATCTACTGCTCTGTCGGCACTAGCGTTCAATCGTAATGCATGCTATCCCTTAGTCCAAGGCTTTGCTTGTTAAGTAGTTGCCTTGATGTTAAGAGCTCTTAATATTTAAGTTTACCGTTTAACTTACTTCAGATTTATGGATGGCTAGTAATGGTAGCAACCCTGAGAAGCACGTGGGTATTATGTCTCTTTTATGGCCCCAAAATCCCCAGATTGTGCCACGGGTACAGTCAGTCATCATCTCTCTCACTCCTGATCTGGTTCTCTGACAAGTTTTCTTCTTCACTTCCCCTGGGGAACTAAAGTGGCGTGAGAAATTGCAGCAGAGGAATTACAAAGTGTAATTTTACAGAGAAATGGTGGCAGTTGTTTCACAAGGACAGCGAGAGCTTTCTGCTCACCTGCTTGTGTTTGCAACTTTCCTTAAATCACAATTTACAACATTACTTCCCCCCACTCAAAACTGCAAAATCTGATTAAAAAATGAGTTTCCCGTAAGATCCATCAGGCCAGGAGGAGGATCTGACACCAACACCACAGAACAGGGAGACAAAAAAACAGGTGGTAAATCTGGAGAGCGGATCAGATAGATATAACAGGCTGTGACCCATCGCATTTGGTTTTGCCCCTTTCAAAGCTGCAGCCAGGCAAAATTTGCTTTCTGTGATGAAATTCAGGGTAATTGAATGCAAATGTCTGGGGGTGGGCAGTGCTGCCGGCAGTTTGCTGAGTAAAAGTGGGAAGCACCAGCAAGGAGATTTTGACTGAGGCTCAGGGGACCTGCCTAGCAAAGGGCAGAAATTAGAGGCTCTGCAACTTGCTCTCAGCGGGTTTGAAGTTTGTTAGGGCTCACGGTCTGCTCGCACCCAAACAAGGGGGATGGAAAGTAAGAGGAGCTTCATGCTGATCAGTCACATGCTCACACACATTTTCATCACTGCCTCTGCTCACAGCAGGTCAGTGGCTGCAAGTGCCCTGATGGTGCCGTGCCAAGACGGTGCCATCTGGCAAAGGAGCTTGGCAGCTGAGAAATGGTGATCCTGGTAAGCACTGCTGCCCCGTGCAGCACTCCCGGCTGCTCCTGATGTGCTGCCCCTGCCTGCAGCCGTCACCTGTTGCTGGTCCTGGTGAGGCAGGGATGGGTGGGTGCTGAGGTGCACCCAGGTCGCACAGCCCACACCAGCTCTGCGAAAGTCCTCATTGCTGTAACAGGGAGAATATCTCCGTTGCTTGCTTTTGGTCGCAGTGGGAAGCCCGCAGGCCAGACCACCCCATCCCCAGGCTAGCCCTTGACGCTCTCCTCCCACTTGTTTCTCAGCTGTTTTCCCAAGACAGTCCTATGACAGCATGTTGCAGGAAGAGGTTCAGAGCTACGCGTTCTAACAAGCCTCTCAAGACCTTGCAAACCTTCTGTTTGATCCCATAATCCCCTGTTAGCTTCCAAAAGCAAGGACAGAGGTGTCCTTGGAGCCCAGTGCATCCCTCACACAGGGGCTGCTGCTCCCCTTCCCTGCCATCATTGTCCCTTGCGGCATGGATGTCTGGATAGTGCATCTAAATCCTTGAGCATCCTGCTCAAGCATGCAGCTGCTGAACACTTTGAATGATACTGGAGATACTAATGGTGTCAGCTTGTGGAAGACCGAAACATAGTAAGGAGCTGTTGTCTGCGAGGACTCATCACTAGTATTTCTGCCCTCTGGCCAACCGCGTTTGCTGCTCCCATCTGCCGCTCCGCTGAAGTGCCATGGAGGTGGCTCGCTACGGAAGGGAAGCAGAGACATGCCCAGAGGCGTGCCGCCTGTCCTGAGCCTTTCTATAAATTACTTACAGCCTGCAAAGCATAGAGGCTATTAAAGGGAAGGACCAAACCCCCTCGACTTCATTTGCCACAAAGGGAGTAACTGTAAGACAGTGCATTTAGGAGAATTTTATAGATACAACGTGCAATTCCCTCCTGAGGAGGGAAGTTCACATTGCTATCTGTGGCGGAGATCTGCCCTCAGAACCTGTTATACCACTAAAAAGTATGCAAGTCAACTGGTGGAAAAACAGATTTCTTCACAGCTGGTAATTAAAAAAGCACAATTTCCAAGCTACGCCGTTCTGCAAAAACATCTTTTCCCCCGTGCTATTTGCAGCGGTAAGAAAGATTAAGTGGAGATTAGCACACACAAAACCACTGAGCCTACAGTTACCAAAAGAAGAGACATTAAGTCATTATAAGTAGTGTTCTCTAAAAATAAATATTAAAGAGCAGAGCTTCCCAATAAGGGTGATCGTCATTTTGCACCTTGAAAATAGTAAGATATGGTGAAGAAGGTAGTATTCAGGCTTGACTTTGAAACTAAACAGGACTCGGGCAGTTAACAACAAGATTTAACAAACCCAGAGAGGTGGAAGACTCCCAGGGTCACATGTGAAATGGTGGGTTACTGCAACAATAAAGTCTGTTTTTAATTAGACTTTGTTTTCTCCACAGAGGATCTCCTAAAAATAGGCTGGGCTTAAGAGATTCTCTGTTATTTCAGCAAATTCAGATTATCTGTTTTCGTCTCTGAAATTCATGTGCAGACGTTGGTCTCGGGCACCTCCACCAAAAGCAGGCAGTGGTGAAGCAAGAGCATTTTCACCAAGCCACAAACATTCACTTTACTTGCCTCAGATCTGGGCAGGGCTGCAGGTTCTTTGGGGAAGGCATTTCTTCCTCCTTCTCTTCTTCCTTCTCCTCCCCCTGGCACTATCATGCCCCACTGGCACCTGTAGCTTCTGGGTGCTATCACAGACCAAAGAGTAACCAATAATATTGCTCTGAAATCAGAGAGAAGCAACTTGATCCATGCAGTGATGGTTGCTGGCTATCTTCATTTGGGCCAGTGTCTATACACCTGGCCAAGACAATATACTGCCAGGCCACCAATACAAGCAGCTGGGAGCCTTTAAACCACTTTGAACCAGTGTAGTCCTGAGGTGTCAGTATGACACACTAAATATGTGTGGCAAAAGACTACTCTTAAATTAAATTAAAACTTGTCAATAGGCCTGAACACAGACCTAAGCATCTAACTTCAAGGCTGGAACTGTTGCCTAACCCTTCTGCAATGAAATTCTCTCTTGGGCTGGTGGGATTTGAGTCAGCCCCAGGTCCAGCTTTCCTGCAAGCCACCCGAGTAGTCATGGAAGTCACAGGAGATGAGGGTAAATGTCAAGCAAGCCACACACAAGCACAAGCACACACTTGTATTTCACATTCTTGCTCTCTTGCCCATCCATTGATCTTTTAAGATCCATAAGGCATCTGGGTGTGAGCCAATTGCTATATGAATAACATGCCTGGACAACATTTTAGACAGCTTCTTGACACTCACTGTCTACAAAATACCTTCATCATTGGTACTTTCACCAAAGAGAGGACAATACAGCAGAAGTGTTTCGACAGGATCATCATTTCAGCATATTATTTTCCCCTTTTTCGCGGAAATACTCTCAACGTTATTTATTTACCCCATTTCTGAGAAGCAACAGCACAAATTGTGCCTCCTGACAGCATTTTCAGAAATACCAAGCCTTTGCATGTCTGATCTGCCTTCACCAAAAGCTCAGCAACTTGTAGAAAAGAAGTTTGCTTAATTCACAGTCAAATGAAAAGTAGAAGTAATGCTCTTTTTCTCAGTGGTTCTTCTCTAGATGCACTGAAAAGGCATATTTTGGCATTTAGGGAGGTAAAACACCTTTTCAGCCAGCTTTGAAATGGACCCTTCAAGGGCCATCTTGTGGATCACTTCCTAGAAAGGTGTACCTACCCTAGTTAAAATGCTTTGAAGAGACAACCCTATGTATAAGGAAGATTACTGGCAAGCCAGGAAATTGTGACAAGTTTATTCTCTGCCCTTGCTGCTAGCTAATTAACAAGCAAAGTGAAAGTAGCCAATAGAGTGATTAAGGACTCTAAATAGCCACCTTATTCTTGTAGTTGTATCACATCTCCTGGGGCACATGCTACAAGGCAGGTGGCTTGCTCTGTTAGTACAAAGCCTGACATGATGCCTACAGATATTTTAGTTTTGTTTCCTTTTTCTCCTCTCTTGGGAGCTCTCATTTGCACGTTTCTATATATTTATATATCTTCATACATCTTCTGTACTCGACTGTCACAGTCTACTTCCCCCATGTGCCCTTAAGTTACAGAGGCTCATCTGGCAGACTCACCTGTGCTGCATTTCTTTTCCTCCTGCCTGCACCCCTTCACCCCCCTATGTGCTGTCTTCCCCTGCAGACTATGGGGCCATCCCAGTGCCAGGAAGACAGAAACGGTGGGGCCACCATTCCCATTATCTGAGGAGCCTTCTGCCATCCCTCAGTTTATCCCTCTGTGAAATGGAGTCTGTCTTCCTAACTGCAGGTAAACAAAGGCAGGTGCCTAAATCCTTTTTTTGCTCTTCTCCTAAGTTGCAAAGATGCTACCTAGTTTGTTCAGTCTTTTTGAAGGCCAGGCTCATGTGCCAGCCAGTTCAAAAACCCACTCCAGACCATGCTCCAAGACAACTAGAGCTGCCCATGCTTTGTACTAAAATACGAGGGATATCGCAGAAAAGAGGCACGACTAGGGCATGTTATTGGAGAAGCAGGGTAATTATACCTACAGTGTGACCCATTTTTGCTGTTATTGGAGCACCGTGTTACAGGTTAATGCCTAATAATCTGTCACTAACATCCCTAATTGTATGTTCCTGTAATTGGACACCATGGAGCAGGGAAGAAGGTGTGGATGTTCCTTTTGTGTTTTAGAGGTGAATTGCAAAAGATTTAAGAGTAAGAATGCATAAGTAGGGTAAATGAAAAAGTTGCATCCAAGGTGCAGGAAGAAAAGATCAGTGGCGTTTATGGTTTTAACAGTGCGTGGCTTACCTGAGAAAACGATAGGACAGCTTCTTGGCTTCCCTGCCACTGGGAGTGAGGTCACGAGCGCTGCAATCCAAGGTTCAAAAGAATAGCTCTACGCTGTACCCATACCTCCCCACAGCATGCGTCACAGCCCAGCTTCCAAATGGGCATATTAAAACAAAAGAATCACATAAAGAAATAGCAAATATAGTCCTTTGACTGTCTCGTGCTGTCAGGATGAGAGGGAATAGCACTCTGTACTTAGCAGGAGCTTAGCAGAAGTGGACTGTCAAGCCAGGGAGGTTTTCATACTGTGTTGTGTATTTTCTGTATATAGTTTCCTAGAATAGGTTCACTGAACCTGCAAGGTAAGTGATCAGTGAAGAGTACCAAACCATTTCTCATGGAAAGATCAAAGAGCTTGCAATGCTTTCTATGCAGGGCTAAGTACTCAGCCCTCTTGCCAGTCTGTGGCCATTTATCTGTGTCCAATACATTAATTATGCCAAAGACACTGACAAGTTCTCAAAGCCAAAACCAACAACCTGTCTAGCTTTAAGTCAACTTACTAAATCCTGAGATTGGGAAAAAACATCAAGAAAAACAAGGAGTCTGTAATAACCTTCTTGGCTAACAGGTCACATTTTACCTTGTAAAAAGAAAAGAAAATGGTCACAAAAGTTCATAGAAGTACTGCAGACGTCATTGGGCTAGGAACTGTATGTGGCTACGTTAAAAGTTAGTACCTGTCTGGAAGTTTACAGTCTCTAACTCCAATCCTGATAAGGCTTATGCCTGTCTGTAGTCTTACTAACTTCAATAATACGATCTACATGCATGCATTAAATAGGCATGCAGTAGACAGTGACCTAAAGGAACTGAATGCCAGGGGAGGCAGTCACAGGGAAAAAATGTTTAAGGCAGGAACATAGTGTAAATCATATGATGCTTGTTCCCTCGTAATGTGTCTGCTTCCGGAAATGAGAGGGTAAAAGATGTGATCTAGTCTGCTGTGATCAGCATGGAGCCCAATTTACAAGGCCTTTAAAAATATCAGCGGAGATGGGAAGGTTTGCAGCCCTAAGGCCAAACATCTTGCTGATATGCCTTTTGTTATATAGTATTACAGCAGTGCATACTTTTGGCACTTCACAAACACCTTGCTCTTATTCATACTTCCTACTAAAAAACAAAAATAAATAAAATACTACCCTAAATCCCCCCAGATTCTCAGATGTGGTAGTTTTATTTCAAGTGCCCATCTTTACACCCTCCCCAGAAGAGCCCCTCCTTCAGAAAATGCTGACCCTGCCCTTCTTCTGAAAGTCAAGTCCCTTTGAAACACATCAGATCAACACTTCAAGCCCAAGGCTTTGAGGAAAGCTAATTACTTTTGAACATCGTGGACACCTGGATCATTTCCAGAAGTTGGTCCTTGCCCCTATGAGCAGAACTGGTTCAGTATCAGCTAAATCTGTTAACACAAATTAAGATCTGGGGAAAAAATAACCTCAAAGAGTCGTGACTTTTTAATAAGCATTGGACACCAAAACCAGCACAAGACCAACAGGGATTCTGACCTAGAAACATTCTATTCTCAGAAAGACAAAAAGGGAAAAAAAAGTTACGATGGGAACCATTAAAAAAAAAAAGAAAGAAAAGAAAGTCCCATAATATTTGAAGGTTTCCATTCAGACAGATCCAGATCCAGCTTGTTAACTTGTGCACAGAGCTGTGCAAGATGGAGATGGAGAGGGCAAAAGGGCAAAGGAACTGGTGGAACCTGCCACACCATTTGCACGTGCAGCATCTGGAGTCAGACCTTTAACTTGATCTGAGGAGTAGCTACCGATTTATCCATCCACCCTCGGAAAAAGGAAAAGATATGCTGGATGCTCACAAGACAGTTGGACGTGAATCAGCTTCTCTTCCAAAATTGAGTCAGGGCAAGAGGAATTTCAGAAAACAGCTGACTGATCCATATTCTCCTCCTCAGAACATGTGTGGGAAAAGATTTGAGGGAAAAAGTCTCTCTCTGTTTAATGCTTTAACTGATGTCTCTATTTTAGTCAAATGTTAGGTCCTTCTATAGCTCCTGTTAGGGAAGGCAGGGATTATTTTTTTTCATTTTGCAGAGCTGTAGCAGAAAAACGTGGAATGACTGCACAGGAAGCCTGTGACAGGTTGGTCACTTGGTCTCGAGAGACCTGGGCTGTGTCCCTGCCCATGCACCATCCCCTCTCTTAGGCTAAAACAGATCAGCCTAGACAGGTTCAGCACAACTCCAGGGCTGTTTCCTATAGTGAACCTTCATTTAGGGACATGGAGACAAGCTTTTCCTACGGAGCTACAGCATAGGGCTTTGCTCAACAAGGAGGTGTGACAGTGTAAGAGCTGGACAAAAGCACAAACCACACTTTTACGTACTGTTGACGGGTGAGATTTTTCAAAACATCGATACCTTTACAGCATCACTGTTTCCTAAAAGTGCTGGGAACTTTGAAAATCAGGCTGCTTTATGGCATTTTCAAGAGACACCCTCACTAGTAGCTTTAAACAGGGATGCTAACAACATACATAATTTCCTCATAAACTTATTGCTACCGTAATCTTCAAATACTTGGGGGGTTTGTTGGTCAAATGCTAGATTACCAAGAGCTAAATACAATGAAATTTGATAAATGTGGCATACACGAGACACATAGGTGTGCTGTGATCCAGTAGAAAAGGAAACAGGACCAGTTAGCAGGGAATCACTGCTGCTAATGATGCTGGCAGAGATCCATGCCCACAGACTTCTTAAATTGAAGGGTGCAGAGGAAAGACTTTGCCTTTGACCACAACACTCACATTTTTTCCATTTGTTTTTGTCTTCTTTTCTCATCGCATGCTACTCAGCTCTCTCTTTGTGGGAATTCGGAAGAGTGATAAAGAGATACCATCGCTTTTATACAGTGTTACTCCCGGGGACCTCTGCTTAGATAGAAAAAGCCCCTACTCAGCATTACTTCTAATTATCTGTGCTTTTTGCAGTTCATAGGACACCAGTGCAGGCAAAGCAGAAGACGATGCTCCCAGGTTTCATAAGCAGCTCAGGGACTGACTCACCGTATCACTGTGGCTAAAACCATAAACTTTGGATGTCTCAATTCACACATGTAAAAAATAAGTGACTAAACACTTCCTGGACCCTACTTTGCTGGAAGATAGTGACATTTAATGGCTGCAAAATGCTCTGACAGACTAAGATGTAATTTTACTTAGGTATGAAATTGCCCATGTGCAGTACACGCATGTTAAAAGAGGCACAACAATATGTTCCAGAAAAAAAAAGTATTTTCCAGCCTGGCACAGGGCGTGTTGTAGGACCAGCAGAATAATTACAGCAGCCTCAGTTGGCACTTACTAGAAAATTAAAGAAGGTGTTAACACGTCATTAATAATCTGTGACTACTTGCCTTAATAGTATTCTTCAGTCAACAGGCATGAGGGTGAGGGGGTGGAGGAAACAGTCACACCTTCTTCTAAGTCACTGAAGAAGGCTGATACCCTCATTTTTCATCACTTTGTAATCTGCTTGTTTACTTCTCTCCCGGTGTCTCTTCCGACTGGCTCTTCTCTCACTGCTAGCTCTTACACCAAAGGAGCGCAAGGCTCTCCGCCAGGGAAGCCAGTAGCGCCGCACCTGCAACAGCCAGTCCCAGGGGACAGCCAGCCCTCTCTGCAGTGTCCCAGCCTGATAGCTGTCTCCTTGCTGTTCAGAGTTGCCTCCAAACACCTCCCGTGAGCATGTGCTCCTACTTTTGAAGATTATTTTGTCTGCAAGGCATCCCCGTCCATTTACAACACACTAGGGTTTATTCTCTCGTGTCTTCCTCCTCGCCTTCCACATGTAGGCAGATGGTTGGAGGAGGAGAGAAAAACAACTTGTTTCCCTGCTTCTTCAGACAAACACACGCTCTCAAGAGCAGATGCCTTAAAGTCAGATCCAGGGCATCAATTCATCTTTTGGGTTCAGCTGTAGCATATAAAGCATTTGCTGGCTCTGGTCTAATGCTTTTTGACATTGTCAGGCCCCCTTCAGTGAACTACTGCCTTGTAACCAACTTGACAGCAAGTATTGTTCTACATTTATTAACACCGTAAATGCTATCTTCAAATTGACATGTTCCAAGGCCAGGCATCAGCTGTGTTCAGCTCTGGCTTCAAAAAAAATATTCAGCAACAGCACAGACCTCCTGCTGCTAATAAGTAAAGAAATAAAAACATGCCTCTACCATGCTGCTGCCACACCTTTTTACCCTTTCAATCTCAATTTTGCAATAATTTTTTCTCTTCCTCAGGGTCTTAAAATTTGAAGTACCCACTTCCTTGCACCCTCCCCTTTTTGGCTTCTTTAGGAAAGGGGTTTTTTTTCCCCAGTCTTCTTTCAATTTATTCCTTTCTCTCTCTTTTGGATGCAAACCTAAATTCCAGAAATTTGAATCTACATAAAAGTTAATTAACTTCAGGAACTGTTTTTCCTCTCCTTTTTATTTTTATTTTTTTGGAATACAGACGGGGTTTTTTACTATAGCCACTGTAATCTTCTATTATTTTTAAAATGTTCAGCTTAATGGGTTATGTTTACTTAGTCAATAAGCTGATGATGACCATGACAGGACCAGAAGTGTTTGGTTAGCAGCAGGGAGGAAAAAAAATCAGTAACTCCAAGCATTTGGCAGCTTTGTGGGCAGGAAATCATTTGTATTCTCTGGTTTAAATCAATGACCTTCTTTTCTTTGCTGTTCCAACAGGAAATTATAAACTCTGTGAACACTATTTGCATAGTGCCTTCTGCAGTACACTTGTATATGCCTGGGCAAAACTGTATGTTAACCCCAGCAGTGCTTCTCTGAGGTCTCTGTTAGAGAAACCCAAGCACTTTAGCACAGAGCTTTTCAGCTGCAGGCACTTGTATTTATTAGAAGCAGAGGCAGAATAGAGCAAGATGTGAAAAGAGCTCCTTCTCCACTTCCAACAGCACATTCAAAAGATGAAGGCATTATTACTTGCTAACAGGGCTGTCTACTGCAGAATATGAAAAAAATGCCTTCTTTGTAACTTGGCAAGATGTATTTTCAGTATGATAGACAGAAACTTGCTGCTTCTACGTTAAAACTGCAATTGCACCTTTGTATCTTGCTTGTCAGGGTTGCCCTAATGTGACAAGTATGGTTTGAAAGTGCTACACCTTTGCTTGAACTCAGCTTATCATTACAGAGTTCATGTTTGTGAAAGTTTCAGCCTCCTCTATCCTGCCCTTTTGCTAAATGCACTTAAGGAAGAAAAAGAAATTGCCACTTTGTCTTGCCGTGCTGATGGAAAGCCGTTCCAGGAAAGCAACGTTCTGAGAAAAAGCAGTGTTGAGCCTTGCACTGAACTTGCCTTCTAACTTTTCCTGCTGCACACCACTGCATGAAGTCCAGCTCAGCTATTTCTTAGCATGTAGGAGAGCTGGCATTTAAGAAGACAAGCTAGTCACAGGAGATGGAGGAGGTGTGTGACCCTTTTTTCTATGTTTCTCCCAGTGTGATCACAGTGCACCCCCAAAGTCTGGGATTCTTGTCTATCGCCAGAGCTAAGTGTTACAGCTTGCAAAACCAGCAACTGGCACTGTAAAGCTCCTGGACCTAAGCACCCCTTGATGTGCTTATCTTCATCCTGTGCAGGAGAATGACATGGTAAATTAGTGTGAAAAATATGATTACAACCCCAGAAACCACCAAGGCCTCGGTAGTCTGCACTGAAATTAAATGTCATAAAATTTCAGACATCCAGATTTCTCTGCTTTGCTTTTGCACATGACGAGTCCTTTTACAGTAGTTCTCAATATCCCTCCTATGCTCCCAGTGCCACTGGCACAAAGCTGTAGTCATCAGGTGATACCTGAAGTATATTTATTAGTTATGTCACAGCTCTCCCTCCCTGAAACAAAAAGGATAGGAATGCTACTCAGAGTGATTGAAGTGGAAGTAATATGTAATTCTTGCACTCCTGCTTTGTTTCTATTAATTTGCCAGATGTAAGGTTGCCCATCCTGACCCCACAAGCATTTCATTCCTTCCCACTGCAAACTCTACGTGCTTGTTGAGGTCCCTTCCAGAGCTCCTGGCTGCTGGAGCACCCTTTGCATTTCTAAAATTTGCTGTTCCTCATTGAAGGGAGCCACCAAGAAAATGAGGTGCCTCACTTTCTCACTAACAAGAGACCAAAGCAGCATCACAGTATCACAGAAGGGTTGAGGTCACAAGGGACCTCTGGAGGTCACTTTGCCCAATCCCCCTGCTCAAACAGGGCTGCCTACAGCCAGTTGCCCAGATCAATGTCCAGATGGCTTTTGAGTAACTCCAAGGATGGAGACTCCACAATCTCCCTGGGCAACCTGTGCCAGCACTTAGGCAACCTCACAGTGAAAAAGTGTTTTCTAACGTTCAGACTGCAACTCCTGTGTTTCAGTTTGTGCCCCTTGCCTCTGGTCCCATCCTTGGGCACCGCTGGAAAGAGCCTGGCTCCCTCTTCTTCACACTTTCCCTTCAGGTATTTACATACATTGATGAGATCCCCCTCGAGCCGTCTCTACTCTGAACAGTCCCAGAAAGCAGAGTGCTAATTCAAAGGATGAATTGGGTAGCTATGGCTCAGTTGACTTACTTCTACTGAGTGGGTCAAAAGCGAATGCGCCTTTCTTTCCCTGTTGCTTTTCCTCCCTTCCCCACACATACATCTCCTAAATGTCATGCTGCCACTAACTCCTGTTGAACACCACGTACCTGGAATCTTTCCATATCACAACAAGAAATGTTTTAATCTGGAAAGACGTGCAAGTAGAATAGCTCATGCCAGAAATATGAACTGGTTTGGTTAGTTTTAAGCTCTGGACTGATTTGTGAGTGATTTCTGATTACATATGAATAAAACATAATCAGAAACTGTGGAGTGATAGTGACGTACGTATAAAGAGGAGAGCTGCTCCTGTTACACATGGGAACATATGGGCCGTAATCTAATTCTTCTGAGGTTGTAAAAGGTGTGCTATATGACTAATTCATTTCACTAATATATGACAAGCCACTTTCATAATGGAAAAAATTACTTTCCTAGATAATTTGTTTTCTAACGACTTATCATAGTTACTACTCTCCTAAGGGTGTATATTTTCCACTATGCAGAAAACTGGTATGGAATAAAAAATGCTGATAGACTCAAAAATTACATTTAGCTTCGAAACAGAAGTTTGTGGGTTGTTGTTTTTTTTAATATATATAAGCTACGGTCTTTGAGGTTTTTGCTCAGTAGACAACCATGTGGTTCATGTGGCTGCTGTTTACAAAAAGGAAAATGTAATTCTTTCTGGGCAAAAGAAACTAGATTACACTGCAGGAAAACGAGATTTAGTGCTGCAGTGTTCAAGAGTGCTCAGATGGAAATTCAGCTCAAGAACTCTCTGCTGAATTTAGGGCACAGATTTACCAATTGGCTCTGTTCTTGCATTGCACTTAAACGTACTGCTATTTGTACTGAATTGAATGGGATTTGTTGTAGAGGGAAAAAGCAAGACTCACTCTCTTTTGAGTTTAATACAGGGTAATAACTTTGCTGACTTCAGTGGAGGAATTCTTGATTTATACCGCTATAAGCAAGAGCAAAGCCAGATTAGGAATGCACCTCAAAGTGACAGTGTTCAGATGTGTATTTAATCTTTGTTAAATGAAATATTTGGAATAAAATGCACTATTCGCTGCTCTTAGCATTCTCTTTGTAAATGCATTATGAAGTGGCTTGTGGTATTTTTTTTTTTTAACCTTTATAACATGAGTAGTGAGGACCCATAGTCTCCAAATGTTACTCTCCTCAAAATGACATATAACTTGCTACCAGAGAAGATAGAATTGGCTAGTTTACTGTTTGTACCTACAAACAATAAGATAGCAGAATTGGCTGATAGATACACAGAGCTGAAATTTACCAGATCTTCTCCTCTGCCCAAAGCTGGCATAGAAGAGGAGCACAACCTCCTTTCCTGCCCTCCATATTCGGGTCCATTAGACACACCCTTATTTGTTCCTTCCCATTTGCGTTGGCCATTCCTTTCTAACAGGCCATTCTCCTCCACCCAAGACAAGCAGCTAGGCAAGCAACTGGTGCTATACTCTGGCTTGGAAGTTCCTATGAGCATGGGATTTTCCCCTGGGGATGTTTTGTCTGGGACATTTTATGATGCAAAGGTCTTACTGGAAGAAAGAACTTGCCCTACAAGGTCTGCATGCCTTGCTGAGAGATGAATACTAGTTAGCATATATAATATCCAGTACTGGTGGGGAAAGTAAGAAGAAAGCAACCAATCATTTTTAACTTATGCAACAAGCTGCACTCCTCTGACTGCATTTTTCCCCAAATCCGCTTGTTAACTATGATTCAGTATGTGCCATTTGTGCTTTATGGGACTAAGAGTCTAAGCCAGTTTACTGGTGAAAGTAACAACTTTCTCATTAAACGTTAAGGCCAATGTTTTAATTAGTCCCAGGGTTCTGGTAGAAAGTTAAGTCCTTCCTTCAATAACCAGCAGTTACAGATGCAGTAAGTGTTAATAACCTAATAGGAAGCAAACTAGGCAGGCATACATTCCATCACCCAGAAAATGGATTTCATGTAGCTCTTTGATGGAATGTTCACACTTTAAAACAAAAAAAGTAGTTGATTTTTAATACAGAGTCGGGCTGTTTGCAGCACCTAAAGCTGCATGTTGTTTCCCATCTCTCTCAGACCTGATATTTAATGTGCTCCCTACTACACAATTTGAAGCTAAAAATGTCACCTGGTTTAGGGGTGGGGAGGGGAAGACATTCAAACAGGAGCAGCAACCATTCTGAGACTTTTAGCAACTGTGCTCAGATGTCAAAAGAATAAACATAGGAAATCACAAGAGATTTAAATAGCTTTGTTTCTGATACAAGCTTTTCAAGCCACAAATGGACTTTTATAAAGAAACAAGAGTATGCAAGGGCGTTATGTGGGAATGCAAAAGGGATGCAGATGTGAGCGTGACACCAGAAAGTACTTAGTCGGAACTGCAAAGGAACAAACTTTCGTCAAATGCTGGCCTAAAGGCCAACTGGAGCAACCAGCTGGTTTTCATCGCTATGCAGAAGAAGAGCAGCCAGTTACACTGCCCTTCCTCCCCAATCTCTCTAGCCACCAAGGGTTTAGTTGGGGGAAACTTTCTCTTCAACAGAGCCCAGCAAATTGCAAGGAAAACCCAAGACGAGGTTTTTGAAAGGTTGTAGCATCTTCAGGGATACAGTAGCCTTAAGTGATACTTTAGGGATACTGTATCTGGGATAGAGAGGTTTTTGAAAGTTACTGTCTCTTTAGGGATACAGTAACCTTTAGGGATACTGTATCTTTAGGGATAGAAAGTTGTCACTCTGACAGATAACATGGCTTTCTGATCCTTGTTTTCCTACCCTACTAAGAAAAGTAGACTGCCACTTTATTTGCTTAAGTAACTGGCCAGCTTAGGAGACACCTTCTGCACTTTCCAGTTTAGGTAGTAAACTGAAGTTGCACAAAGAAATCTTCAGCTTTTGCCATGGCCAGGAAGCAAGACTGGTTTTGGCAGGGGGCAGGGCTTTTCCAGTGATCCACTGCAGTTTTCCGGCCGCAGCACTGCTGTAACTGAGGGAGTTCTTGAAATGCAACCCAACATCAGCACAGTGCTAGTATGTATTAACAAGACCCCATTTACTGTAGTTTGAGTACAACGGGGAGAGATCTGGCAATAGAGGTGTCAAGCTACACAGCACTGTGCTCTAGTGATTTTTTCCCCTGGCTTGGTTTAAAAGAGTTGCGTGACAGGCTGATAACTATCATTATTTTAATCGCAATCGTGCAATGGATGCAGGCTTCTGAGGCCTGACTTACCGTATTCAGATTGAAGGTCAATATCTATGGCTTGATTCTTAGGCAGCTGAGGAAGCAGGGAGTGTTATTTGTCCTGTAAAGCACTCAGCATAACAACAGGCTTTTTGGTGCCACTCCTCTAAAACGGTGGTTCAAGATCGGTATCACTTGGTAGCCTCAATCCAGCTAAAAAGATCCGCTGACAGCTCTTATCTAGACTCCACCTAGAACAAAAGAGAAAATGCAAAGGAGTGGGTATGTAGCAGAGGCAGAGGAAGAATATTCAGACATTCCTAAGGATTCAACAGTGTCCCCCGACCTCCCACTCCAAGACTACATCTAGTATTGTCGGTCCTACTGCCTGTGTTTTCCTTATGACCAATTTACAGTAAAGCGAGAAGTTAGCACATGACATTTTGATATGACAGTAGCCCCATCAAAAACATTAGGGGTCTCCTGCAACTTTGTCTGGCCTTACTCACAAAAACCTTATGAAAATAACCACACATTCTTTCGCATGAAACCATGCCTGATGGCTGTCTAACAGTGCTAGCAGTATTTGTAAAAAGGAGGTAACAGACCATGTATTTCAGTCCTACAACTAAATATAATTTTCATAATAGACATTCCTCCTGTACAGCTCTTCCTCTGTTGGTAATAATGAATAAATCCACAATAGTCCACGTGCTGGGACTTTTTGTTTACCAGTTTAACCAATTTTTATGAACTATCCTACCTGAAAACGGATACATTCATTCTTCTAATGGCACTTTGCGTTTACCAGTCTCTGCACACGCAGCATTTTGCTCCATACGTGTACCAAGAGGAACAAAGTAGAGGACCTAGCGTTTTTAAAAGATGAAACATTGCAGGCTGCAGCCAAGATCTTTAAACTAGTAAGCTCTGTGAGAACTGGATTAAGAAAACCTGGGATCCTGCAGATTTGGGCCTCTTGGAGTCTCTAGGGCTGACTGAGAACACAGTTCCCTGCAACCTCTCCCCTGCAGAGAAGATCCAGACCCTCTTCAGTATCCAGCCACCTGCTTCCACAAAATTCTAATATCTTCAATACCTCAAAGACCCTGTGCCTCTCTGTCAGGTCTGTTATAACTGGGAGGGAGTTTCCCAAACTGTATATACACAGATGCGGACACATGCACAACACACATGCTGAGAACAGTCATTTCCGTAGGAAACCAGGCTGAAATATGTGCAAGTCAGTCAATATAAAGCCAGGCAATTTTCAAGACAGCTGTTAAAAAGCTTGTTAAACATTTGCTAAACTCTAGGAATGGGACTGCATGTTTGTAACAGAACTGCATAGCACAGCATCCCAACAGCAGCCTCTGAGTACTCCCAGCATGCAGGAGTTAATGTTATAGTATCACCATGAACAGCTCCAACAGAAATGAGACTTTCATCCATTGGTCACTCAGCCTTAATTAATAGGACACTTTTCAATTAAACTTCAATGACAACTTTTGAAAACAAGCTTTACACCCACTATATTTCTTTTGGACAAAACAGTCTGCTCAGCTGTATTCCCAGCTGTACGTTTTGTCTCTCCCAGCCTGCTGGCAGCCACAGCTACTTAGAGAGAGAGTAAGTTATGTCAACCGCTAGGATTTTCTACAGTACATATTACATCACCTATCCTGAGAAACTTGTCTGAGCAGATCTCTTTTTTTGCTTCTTTCATAATATCCTTCACATTCCTCTTTCAGTATTTGTTGTTCTCTCTGTGGAAGCTCAGTTGCTGGCATTTTAAGGAAAAGTTACATAGCAAAAGGGTCACTAATGGAGCTTCTTTCTCCCTACCTCATGCTCCTAGAGAGAAAACTGTAGCATGTGGCACCTTCAGAGAGAGGTTTCCTTCAGAAAAACCTACAGCACTCATTGCTGGTTTCAGAACAAGAAAAGGAATTTAGAGCATAAATTCTAACAGTGAAGAAGTAAGGAGGAGAAAGAGCAAAAGATAAAACAAAACAAAGATAGCAAATTATGCTCTGGTGCAAGTCAAAAGCCAGATCCCTAAATTGTACCCTCGTCCCTGATAGTTAGGTGACTGTGCCCCCGATCAAATTGCTCTGTGCTTCTGCTTGTTTCTTTATTGAGTCCTAGCCCCTATGAAATGGCCTTGGAAGAAAACAGTCATACGTCTTTCAAAATGTCCTCTAGATAAACTGTGCCAATTGAAGCCTGGTGCAGAGACAATTGAAGGAGCTGGTAGCGTGCCCAGTTCAGGTCCACAGACTTGAAAGCAGGCAATGTAAGAACGAAGTATGTTAAGTCTGGGGACAGGATTTGGAATAAGCTGGGCACAGAGCCTAGGAAAAAAAAAAGACAAACATTTCCAACCTTAGGTGTATAAACTTGGATGGGTTAATATACATGCTCACCAGTGCGAACACATGCACGCAAGTGTGTGAGCTGGCACATGAGACGGCTGCTTGCTGTTTGTTTATGTGGGCTCTTTTACGGTCCCTCATTGCAGCAAGGCAGTGTGTGCAGTAGACTGGTACGGTCTGTTGTAGGGCATCAGCTCAAAAGCATGGTAAGGATGCTTATTTTGACTAAAGCTAAATGGCTCAACATGAAGTTGGGAGGTATCTTCTATTCAAATGCAGCTCCTTCTTCTAAACACAGTGGCGCTCACATGATCTTCTTGAGTAGTTTGAGTCTTTCTATACAAACAATGGAGAAGGAAATCTAATTCCCAGTCTAGGAAAGGAAACACAGCTAAATGGATGCTGTTAGCAAGGGCAAGCATATTATCTCCGCCTGTTTAAGAGCCCACTGAAGTTGAACAAAATCTTTTCATCAGCTGTACTAGAGTCTTTATTACACTCCATTTGAATGATCTCTTTAGGATTAAGCATTTCTTGAAAAACACACTGCTTTTACTCCCAAAGCATTTCAATTCCATGGGACTTGGTAATGCTTCAGTTCAGCAAAATGCTGAATGATCTGTGTCATGTTTAACATGAAGTGTATCTGCAGCACCCTGTACCCTGCAGTAGTGCTTTCTAGACCTCTCTTTTTTAAGGGATCTGTAAAAAAATCAACAGAAAAAATGCAAGCAAGCTATTTTGAGCAGGCTTAAATTTAGTACAAATGGTCTTCATCTTTACTGGAAAAGTTTTAAAGGAGCCAAAAAAAACAACAACAAAAAAAAAGAATTCAAAACCAATGTGCTTCAACTGCAAAATCGTCTAAAATTAGCTTAATCCTTTTAGGATCAGCAATCCAGGCAGATAGATAACTAAAGCAATGAATAATCAAATAGCCAAGCACTGGGTACCCAGTTAATGTATCAGCATGCTGCTGATGGTATATAAACAATGCTAAAAGAACAGGAAATTATTAAAGCAGAAGGCAATACTTCATTTACTATTCAGCTGGGATTACTGCTTAGGAAGTCACTAATACACATCCATAATGAATACTAGAAGTGAGCACAGGCAGAAACTTGTCTGTTACCCAAATGAGTATGACTAGTGCTGAATGTTTCTCTTACTAATCTTTCTCAGAGCCTTAACTTCACTTCCAGAAAGGCAAGATTATTTGGGAGGTTCCGTTTTCACGCTTAATTGCAGAATCACACATGGAGCTCTTCCAGGAGCTCTTTGGGTTTTGGTTTCTTCTGAGCAGAAAGAACATCAAAGAGTAACAAAGCCCAAAGCACCTGCTCCAAACTTGGTTTGCCAACCTGCTAGTTTTGTGTTGGACTGGGAACTTCCTTCTCTTTTCTGGAAGGTAGACTAGGAGGGGGGG
>VYZV01004523.1:14759-25355 GCA_013401275.1 Pandion haliaetus | reverse complement strand
TGTTTAGAATTTTGTCACTGGCCTCTGCCAGACCAGTAAAGGCTTCAGTGTATGAATGAGAAGCGGCACTAAGAGATCAGATCGGAAGGGGCCGTATCAAACTGGTGGATGCAGTATGGGGTCCCTGGCATGGCCAGACCCCTCCCATGGTACAGTGTGACCCCCCCCCGCCCCTTTTGACAGAAACCACTCACAAGACCATGTGAGTACTTTCCTACTTTTCCTGTCTTAGAAGTCTTCAGTGAAGAGGCAGCTGCCTCATGCCAACCGATTGGGAAATGTTAGGCATGAGGTGTGTCTTCCAAAAGGTCTGAATCAGGATTGCAATGCCCAAGTCAGATGCCTGAAGTGAGGAGGCAGTCTCAATCCAGACTACTCTTTCCCCTTCCTGAAATGCTGAAGTTGCTGACTTTCCCACTTGCCTTTTCAGTTGCTATGGATTTCTGTTAGAAAGGATGATAGAGTAATTTTATTTCTAAAGCACCAAAAAAACCGCTGCAATGAAAGATTCAGATAATGCTACTGAGGAGCACTTGGTGTCACATACAGAAGCCCCCTGTAGGATGGGCTGCTATCATGGGTAAAACCAATTGGGTTAGCAACAGACTGAAAGCTGTGGCTTCTACAAAGAAAAGGCAGACTCAGGACAAATGACGGGACAAGAAATAGAAAGGGAACTTCTGACCATACTTGGCCCCTCCATCTTCTGTTTCTACCCCTTCCTCTCCTCCCAGTCCATCCCTTGTCCTCCTGCCCTTTTGCAAAAATCAAAAATGGCACTGGTCGTGTTACAACTACAGATCGTTTGTCAAAGATTTGTCTCCTCCCTCTCTGTATGAGCTAATTGTTCCCAGCAAGCTTTCTGGGGTGATGAGTCAGTGGCACAAAGAACTGACAGATTAGATGTGGTATTTATTTTCTTCTGCTTTTTTTAAGCATGGCAGTCTCCCCCACCCACAACCATAGAGGAAGTGGTAATCGAACGTACTGCAGCTGGGAGCTCTAAAGATAATGTTCGCAAAACCTGCAGCTTCCAGTAAAAGCCTTGTATTTTTTGTGTTCTTTTTTGGTACCAGGCATTGCTGGATGTTTACTCAGCAACACACTGTGTTAAAAGTTGCAACATTCATCTTTAAACATTAATTACCATGATTGCTTCAAAATCCACTGCCTGAGGCCAGGGCCTAGGAAGTGGAAAATGTAATTTCAGAAAGGGATGAGAACAAATGCTGAGCCTTTTAATTGCGGGTTAGTACAAATGACTAACAGTAAAGCAAAAATCATTTGGATGTATTTGTTGTTCTGAATGTCAAATTCAAAACTTAGCAGTGAGTTGTCTGGGCTTTTTATTCCCCCGTTCTTCTTTTTGTAAAAGTCAGAGAAGCTGGTGAATTTTGGGGAGGTACAGGAAGTACATTTCTAAAAATTCAGTTAAAATCATTTACTAGATTGGAAGGAAGGAAGGAAGGGAGAGAGAGAAAGAAAGATAGAAAGAAAGAAAGAAGAGGCTAAATGATGCACGCAAAGTCAGGCAATAGTTGCAATAGTTGTTGGACAGTTACTGTGCTCATTTGGAGTTTCATTTTGGGATGAAGGCTGCAGTGATTCTCAGCATCTCTCTCCATCTCCCTCAACTCTACTGAAATCTACCTGGAATTACTAACAGCATAACAACGGATCGGGCCTGTTTCCTCACGTGTGGCAACACAAGATTAAATGCTGCTGTGACTCAACATTGCTGTATCAGGTGTCCCAGCCTGAAGCCAACGGAACCACTGCAATAGCAATGGCATCTTCATCTCCGCCCTTCTGGCCTTGCTGCTGGCAGACTGGGGACAGCCCTGCATAGGCACCTTTGCAGGGCATCGGAGGCACTTCTTTTCCCACAAGCGTAGAGAACTTGCTCACCCTAGCCCCTCAGTGTTGGTCATGCCTGGGAGCACACAACTGATGGAAGATGTAACTCATGGTCTGGTGGGCCTGAGGCTGGTTTCTTGTGTGACCACAGGACAACCTTGTGTAAGGGCAGGGTCTGTGATGGTCCTAAAGTTGCAGTTATGCACCAAAGCCCGGAAGCCAAAGAGACTCCAAATTGTGACACTCATCTTTTCTAATGCTGACATTCACCAGGATCCTCCAGTTCTGCTTCTGGGTGTGCTCAGAAGCACTTCTGACCTCATAGCACTGAACAGCTTGGTGCCTGCCTCCCTAGGATTGAGAAATGGCATGCCACTTCACTACCAGAAGGGCCTGATCCACTAGGTGTACCAAAAACCTGCCTAACCCATCATATTTCATCCAGAGGAGTGGAGAGAAGACAGGAAGAAGGTGGAGATGATAGTGCCTGTGTCCCATCTCCTCTCCCCACTTGCTTCTATCTAACAGCTCTGTACTGAAAGCATTTTCCCTGTGACCTGGGAGATCTGGTTTCAAGAAGCTCTGAGTATGTTCTCTTGCTGAGTCAGTCTGCACCCTTCTGTTAAATGGGGAATAAAAGACCTTCTTTACCTCATGGCCATTCTCACCAGGCCTGTGCTGCAGACCCTTGCCCACAGGCCTGTTTTTGCAGGACAGCTCATGACCACACTGTTAAGAGTTTGCTCTTTACAGAGTGGGCTGGCTGCAGCCACGCTGCATAGTGCTCAGCTCACATCTCTCACGACCCTGTAGCTAACAGTTGTTATTTTCTGTGCATGAGCTTGGTGGGGTTTTTTCAGTTCAAAGTATGGAGAATACTAACAGGTGTATGCTGCAGAGCAGTGCTGCGTCAAAAACATTACAATGCCAGAAAAAATTGTTGCGTGCTCTAGGAAAAGGATGGGTGAGGGCACAAACTATGCTATTGCCTAACCTGGAATAATGCTGAAGCACTGTCCTTATTGAAGGAAATACATTTGGTGTCTTCCACATCTATCCTGTCTGTCTGGAGCAAAGCCTGGAGTGAACTACACAGTTGATGACACTCACATTTCCCCCAGGATACCAATGGATTTGTTCCAGAAGAGACCTCAGACACTGACGGGTGACTGACATACTGACCACGGGTAGTATGAATGATGAAGAAACCCATCCCTGGAGCAAAACAGAAGTGCACCAAGATGCTAGTACAGACACAGCGTTTTTAAGCAATAGCTGTTCTACTTTGATGGGGCCCATGAAGTTCAGGAGAGGTAGCTCTGCTGAGCTTACTCTACTCAGACTAAGCACAAGCAGAACACCAAAACCAAGTGGAACACAGAGCTGTACAGCAGCCCTCAGTTGGTGTGGTCAAATAAGCATTGATGACATTCAGTTTCTCACTATTCCTCTCTCTCACACTTTCAAATAACCCAGGCGGGCGCTGCATTTGTAGGGTGATGCCTGGAAGTATGCAGGAGAAGACTGAGGCTTGCACTGTCTCACATCCACCCCTCTTTTGCCAGCAATCCAGTGACCAGTTTCAGTTTTGTTTTATCACAGGTACAACTGGGAGACTGAGAGGGGTCTCCTGTGCCTCTGCCCTCTTGAATGTCACTGCTCCCCTATGGAAACCCAGCTGCCACTATGTTTTCCTGACCGCCTCTAAGATGATTGTCAAGGACTGAAAATATTAATTAAATTTTAATTAATAAATTGAATACTGTGGGGTTAATTATAGCTATTTACAGGGAGTGCATGGGATTTGGAGGGCCTACCTTCTGGTGTTTTTGCACAAAGTGTTGCCTCTTCCTCTAAGCTCTAATTAGCTGGCTTTTTTTTTTTTAATAGCCGGTCTCCAAATGATTGCTTAGTAGCTCCCATTTTGTTCCTCATCAGCAGTTCTCCAGCGCAGCTGCTACAGAAGGGAAGAAGCCCTGCAGTTTGCCTTGCAGGGAGCAGGTGATAAAGAATCTATCAGAAGTGGTGTAAACCAACAACATAAAAAAAAAAGAAAAACCCCAAGAGGTCCAGCCCCTAACATTGTCTAGCAAGGGGACTATATAAGAAACAGAGGACACGGGCAGAAATAAGAAGGAAAAGCAACATCTGAGGCTGCTGCAAGGTCAAAAATGTTCTCCCCCCATGCAGCCTTCTTGTCCAGCTGCATGTTCTGCCTTCCTGCGTATGCATAATGCTGAGAGTCATCAACAGCAGACAAGCACCTGGGAAAAAGCAGGCTGTTCCAGCACAAAGTCAACGGTGCAACTCAGAATAATTTCTCCTCTACTCCTTATTTTCAAGCTACACTTTTCCTCCTTAGTGGTAAAACCTTATTAAAATTTAAATGGACTTAATTATCTGTATTTTAAAACCAGTTACTTTTAGCCACTCAGTGTATAGCTATAAAGAACAAGGGTCCTTTCAGGACACTGTTAACCTAAAGGCACACAGTAAACACACTGTGCCCAGCTATCAGTTTATTCCAGCCTGCGTTTCAATTTCATGCCACTAGAGGCAAACTAAAAGCACCTAAGAACCAGCACAGAAGAGAGCTTTGGGAGTTGGGGGTTATTTTGGAAGTTGTTTTGTTGGGTTTTGGGTTTTTTTTTTTGCAAAAGTGATCAACACCATCAGCAGGCGGCCTGCTGCTTTCCCTCAGGTATCTCGTCCTGTCTGCTACTGTTTATGACTGAATGGCTGTCACAGAGGGAGCAGAGGGCAGTGGATGGAGGACGAGGACTGGCAGCGTCACCACAGACAGCAGCTGGCCTGGTGCCTGTCTTCCCCTTCCCACCGCAGCGGCTGGCTCTGTGTGGCAGGCACAGGAGCCAGTTTTTGGCTCCTGCTGAGGTGAGATGGGTTGAGGAAAAGGGGGGAAAAAGATCTGTTCTGGTAACCAAGAGCAATAATGCTAGTAAGGGAAAACGGGGATTGACTGGCCCACATGGAGAGCAGGATATCCCCAAAACCCAGCATGGATCCCTGAGGTTTCTGAGGTTGGAAAACCATTGCCTAAATTAAGAAAGCTATCTTCCATCCCAAGAAAGGAAACGTAAAAGCCAGAATTGCTCTTGCAGAAAAGCCTAACCCTCGTCTGGCTCCTCAAGCATGCTTGAAAATTTTATCCACTCCCCTTTGCAGCAAAATGGTTTCACTGCCTAGGGGCGCTGAGCTGAAGGCTCTGCAGCACCAAGGTGTCTCCCTGCCCTAAGCTTTGGCTCAAAGCCTCGGATTACAGTGCCAAAACCCTGCTCCAGGTCTACCTTTCACAGCCACAGATTCCCCCAAAAGAGAGAAGACAATGCACTGTCTCTTCTTTTAGCATTTAGAATTGTGTCACCTGAGAAATGCTTGCCAGCGCCTGTGATAACTCAACTGCTTGCACCGATACACGCGTATCTACTAACAGAGCGGCAGTGCCCACGCAGCACTAGCAGCTGCTGCAAGACACCCTTTAAAAAAAACCCCCTATGGTGTCTTCAGACTGGCTTTTCCCCACTTCCAACAGCAAAACTAATTTTGTAACGAGGAGGCAAAGATCCCGCTGCTTAAACTTCTGCTCCTCCCGAGGCTCAGCCGCTCATTCCATTTGCAAAATCCCACTCGCACACCCATAGCTATCGGTCATCCCCATGCCGCCCACCCGTGGTCTCGGAGGCCTGGAGCCAGGCGAGGAGCGCACAGGCTCGGTTGCAGGCGCACAGGGCCGAGAGCCCTTAAGGAGGCCGAGGCCCCGGCTTAGCGGGGCTGTGCCCAGGCGGGGCGGCGGTGCCCGCCTGGCCGGGGCCGGGCAGGGCCGGGAGAGCTGCCGGCAGGCTCGGGCCGCCGGTGCCACCTTCCGGACACATGCGCAAGCGTCAGTCGCCTTCCCCTTGGGACGGAAGCAACACTGTAAAGAAAGCGGCTTCGTTCCACT
This sequence comes from Pandion haliaetus, assembly GCA_013401275.1. Classification (NCBI taxonomy): domain Eukaryota; kingdom Metazoa; phylum Chordata; class Aves; order Accipitriformes; family Pandionidae; genus Pandion; species Pandion haliaetus. The sequence continues at coordinate 19,540 of VYZV01004523.1, read as the reverse complement.
CCCCAGCCCTGCTTTTTGGTCCTCCCCGGCCCCCTTTTTTATCCATAACCACGTAGCGCACACCTCAGGGGGAGCAGCCCCAGCGGGGCAGCAGCAGCACGACCCAAGACGGCTGGACAGTGCATCCTGCCTTCCGTGGAAGGCAACATACTGCAAGCTCAGAAAAGTGCTCCCTCCTTTTGGCATTTCCTCCTCTCCAAGCATCTCTGAGAAACAGCCAAGCACGGGAGAGGCAGAGATGAGACAGTGGCACTTGTCTTAAGAGACATCTGTGCATTTTAGGCCAGGGAGGAAGAGCAGGGGCAGGCAAAGGCACCCTGGTTAACCCTAGCGGCACCGTCTCCGGGGCTCAGAGAGTATTAATTTCAGCAAGGACTAGCCTGCGGAGAGGGGTCTGACTGGTCTTGCTGTCCAGTTAGCTTTAACGGCCATGTGTGAATGCAGACATCTTGAAGTCTTGCCATTTATGTCAACGGCAGTCGTGTTCTCAAAGGGCATTGCGCTCTTTAACATCCAAACCACAAACTGTTGAGCGTGGTTACACCACAGGCATTACTGAGAGCAAGGCTAAGGTTAGGGAGACCTCATCCTGAAAGAATCCAAAATTACATCTCCCACAGACAGCAGCTGCAGTTCTACCTGTGTCTTACAGCTGCAGAGAGGGACCTGACCACTGTCTTCCAAGCGGCAAACAGGATGCATAGACGCAACACAGCCTCAAAACCAGCCCGCAGAATAAGCTTGGGGATAGCTTTTAGCACAGAGGAGGTATCTCCACAGAATGGTTTAAAGGGCACAATAGGGAGCAGCAGATCAGGAAAAGCTGTGAGGTTGGAAAGCAATGTCTGAATTGGTACAAGAAAGGCGTCAAAAGGAAGAGCTATGGGGACGATGCAGAAGGCAGGCAGCAATGAAAAGTTGCAGGATGCACCGCATAGTGCTGCAGGGCTCCTCCCTGAAGACTTGTTCTTCTGCCCTAAATAAGATGGAGCCTACGAAACGCGGAGTTTGAAGCTGCCAAATGCCTGCAGCAGCTGCAAACGTGCAGCCTAAAACAAAGGGCCTCAATTTAGTGGTAGCTTTTTTAGGGATTATTTTAACACGGGACAGTGGCAATAGAGGCAGTGGGTCATATGAAGTGCACAGGTATTGCAATGTGGTCCACAATGGGAACTGAAATGATTTAAGTATTAAACGGAAGCTGCTGCCCTCCTATACTGCAAAGGACACTTGTTTCCATTCCAGAGACTGGGGCACAGCAGTGACTTGGAGTCAGGCTGAAGGATCCGTAAGGCAAACGTAGAGCAACGGTAGGGCAATATACCTATTTCAGAAACATAAGGTACTTGAAATATTTGTTCATTACATTTCTTTTGAATCTGTCAAGCCTGCCTTTAACACACACACATAACAATGATAAATACGAACCGTGTGGTGATTAAAGCTGCACTGCAGCTTTGATACTGCCGTGTTACTATTATGCAACCCAGTTTCTGGCGCTGACCCATCTAGGTTGTCAATTTCTACACCTGGACTCCACTTGCGTTTAACTGCCACATAGCTGGCCCAAATGTATGTACTGTTACTGCTTGTTTGTGCAATGGTTTCACTGGATTTCTTTTAATGTAGATTTATTGAAAATAGCTATAGTCTATCTTCCACAACGGTGTAATCAGAGTAACTGATGATAATGGCAGTTTATGTCAAAGCATCTAATTCCTACTGCTGTTAAGTCTCAGTTCCCATAGTGCTCTGGGAAGGACACAGACAACTCCTGTCTGAAATAAGTTTCAGCAGGATCTGGGATTCTGAGCCTTTCAGAAAGGGATTCATAGATGCACCGCTTTCTAGCACTGGTACTTAAGAGTGTTGTATGCTTTATAACAAAGGGGGTCAGTGAAGTACTTTTACTCTCTTTGGTTACTACACTGAGGAACTAGCAAGCTCTCTATTTATAAATTTCATAATTTCCGGTTTGTATTCATTTTAAAAGCATCTTTAGCATGCAAGCAGCTGTTTAATGCATTTTGACCCAAAAGCAGGGTATTTGCATTAGTATTCCCACTGGAACGTTTGTCCTTTCATGTCCATGCATTAAGGCCCTGTTTAGAATCTGGCCATGTCCCTAATCTCTCTGGGGAGCTTTCCCTGAATATTTAATGCTAGTCCACAGTCTGTAACAAAAGAAGGAGGGAAAAAAAAGAGACAGGGAACAGTGTTTATGCATAAAGTTCAACAGCCTTTTCCCGTAAAAAACATACACACACACAAAAGCACCTCAACTACAGAGCCTGGCATTTCCACAGCAAAGATCCGAGAGCATGTGCAGTTTTTCAAGTTAACTAACTTACAATAAGGGCATAAGGCATCTGAGCTCCAGATGCACTCATTCAGGCATCCAGGGCCATAAATAAAATAGAAAAGAATGCTCTGACTCTAACATGGGTTTTACAGAAATGTGTTGAAGGTCTAGCAGATGGGTTTTGCTGTCTCAGCTTTTACCTGTGTAACAAAGTAAATGCATAAAGCTGCTTACTGGCTCCTTCAATTCAAAACCTTTGCATTTGCTCCCATATGCTCCCATGAAGATATGGCGAATTTAAACAAAGAGCAAAATCCCACCCCCCAGGGAAGCTGATGGCAAAACTCCCACTGGCTCCAGCAGGCTCTGGGTGTTGCTCAACATAAATGCAATGCGCTGAACTTGACTAAAAGCATAACCAATACTGTAATCAAATTTGTATTCTTTCATCTACAAATTTGCCACACTAATGCTGCCCCTGGTGCTGCTGTCATCCCACCATTCTCGGGGAAGTGCAAAACCAGTGACACAGCTGCTGCCACTGAAACTGGGCTTGCTGCAGCCTCAGCCCATGCTGACAAGCAGCTTTCTTCCATGGAGGGGTGGGAAATCCTCTCATGAATTAGGACAACATATCAAAATATTTTGTGATACCATTAACTTTGCTTTGCTCAATCTATGTGCTGTTCTAATGAAGCAGAAAACTGGAATCCTGCATTTGAAAGACAGCCTATCAGATATAGCAAAAATTTCTGATTTTCAAAAAAGTTTGCTAGTTGAGAAATGAGTTTTTTCCCTCACACAGAGACTTCATCACCATCATCCAGTCTAGCTTTCATAAACACCTGAGTATTCTTTTTGAAGCCAGCCTGCTATTTGGGCAGATGGCATGAAATTTTACAGTCCATTTAATCCCTGATGCCTACAGTTAATGCTCACTGTTAATAATGGGATACACATACGAACACACATGCGTATACGGACATGCTAAGAGATGAAAACGTTTCTGATATGTTCTGATAAGGGAATTAAATTGGTGAAGGCAGATTCCTGAGCTCAGCACATACTGTAAGTACATCCTCAAAACTGTGCGTTTGGCTGACTTAAGGAAAAATTGTGCACTGTGAACAACTAAGCAACACTTCCTAGTTTAGTATTTTTGGAAAATCAATTCCTCTGTGTGTCTCTTAATCCTTACCAGAATACTTCTGCTCTCCTGTACTACTTAGTTTTAAAATATAACCATTCAGTTTGGTTACTGTGGATGCTCACTATTCACCACACTTCGCTCTGATCTGTCCCTGCAGGTCTCAAGATTCTCTTGCCAGAAACACATGCAGCGATTTAAAGGTATGTTTGACTCATTCCATTTCATAACCAGGGAATACTTTTTTTCCTCTCAAGATTCTAGATTTAAAACAGAAAATCTCAGCACTGAAGATGGGGAGATGACAGAGAGAGGAACATCCAGCCTGGGACTCCCTAAGACCAAAGCTGCATCAGGAAGGAAGCAACAGGGGCAACTCCATGGACGGGCGGTAGAACAGGCAGTACATGGAACAGGCACCAAGGGAGTTGCTGAACTAATGCATGGCTTACCCATGGTTGGGTATGTCCTTCCAGAGCTCCTTAAGAGGCAACACTTGACTCAAGCAGCTCTTGCAACCTGGGCTTTCTCAGGGCCTTGGCTCAGTCCCCATCCCTGCCTGCTCTGAGGAGCCCCCTGTAGTGCACCCCAGCTACCACTCAAAGCACTGCTTTGTAATGCAGCTTAGGGAAAGACAGGGGAGGAAGAAGAGAATAAACATATTTAAGGACCGATGACTCAGACTAACTAGAGAATGTGCTTAAAGCAAGTTTGTTTCATCAATGGCAGTGTTCTGCTGTTTGCTTTACCCCTTTTAGACTGGGTCATCCCAATTCTTTTTCTCCACTTAATGGTGACATAACTAAGTGGACAGGAGGAAGCTGGCTCACCTATCATAAAAGGACAGTATGCAGTAATCATAGGAGGCTACTGTTCAAGACAAAGCCATGAACTCCACTTTTAAGAATGTGCTGGGCTGTAATTCTGAAGAACACATTTATTAGCAAAATCCTGTTTTTATAAGCTGCAAATCAAGACATAGCTCCCTTCAGCACTAGGCGCTTTATGAATCATGAGCCCTGCAATGCATTGCCATGAGACTATGCTTTAGAAATAAAATTGTTTGTTCAACAGCAGAACACCCCAGTCCAGCCTTCTCTTTCCACAGCTGCTGCTTAGTCTCAAACCAGAATGAAACAGCTGTGGAATTACACATGCACATAGTGTCCTCTTAGTATCTACCAGATTCAGTATAAAAGCATCATGGTGAGTTTCTAAGCCTGACATCTGCTTGATTAAGCAACATTTTCAATATCTGGCTACTTTGCAAAACCAGGCAGCTAAGTAAAACAGGTCTAGCACGGAGTCAGCCATGTGATTTTTTTTTTTTTT
>VYZV01004509.1:1477-13184 GCA_013401275.1 Pandion haliaetus | reverse complement strand
ATAAAGGAGGATTTGTTTACAAGTGAAACGCTGCTCCGTACGAACTCAAAATCCTTTCTATTAATCTGTTTCCAGTCAGGTATTTGAGCCAGGAGCACAGGACCCACTACAGACAACATGCAGCAGCTGTCTAGTACTATGTATCAATTACAAATCATACACATACATAAAACATATAAAGAAATCTTTAAAGGGTTTATCTCGGTTGCAGCATATTTTGGTACATNGGAGATGGAGGTGTCTCAGGCCAGCTTTTGAACACAGAAGAAGGTACCTGAAGGCACCTACAGTTTCCATCCTCTGCTCTCTCTACCTGGAGACACTGGGGGCCTATGGCCTGCTATCAGTAGAAGCTGCTTCAGCTTACTTTGGAACAAACAAAACCTAGCTGTGGCTTAATAACTGCAGATAAAATGCACTTTAGAGAAATTTTTTAAAGGCCTTATTATACAAGATGGTTGGCAAGGAACAGCCTGAGTTAAGTACAAGCTGCTCCCAGCGTGGTGGTACGCACTATAACCATAATATGGGGTGAATGATTACCCGTGCCAGGTAGTCAGGTACCTTCAATACCTGATCTGGCAGTCATTAAAAACAAGAGAATTCTTGCTAATTCTTGATTATTATGCTCATTACATGACCCCAAATTATTTATTTCAAAGGTCCAAAACTGCATTCTGGTGGAAAGCGTATCTTCCTTCAATACCCAATTAATTTAAACCCCACTTTCTGTCTTGCTTTCTGCGTGTTCTGCAGTGACCCCTATGCTTTCAATTCTCTCTGTATTCCACTACTCTTTACTGTCTAGCTCTATTAAAGATATTCTTAAAAAAAAAGAAAAAAAACCCATATATTTTGCAAAACTAACAAGAAGCAAGATTGTATTCTTCAATGTTAAGCTGTTTCTCAGTCCAGAGCTTGTGAATCAATTTTGAATTATATTTTCTTCCCTCCACAAGACACATCATATTCAGCTCATTTAATTAAAATTTACTGAGTCAATATTCAAATCTTCTACATACTGAAAATGCAGCACCATTTAAAAATAAATTAAGAATACAAGCAACAGTGCCATCAAAATGAAAATCTTTCAGGCTTTACTAAAGTAATGTGGTCAGTACCTCCAGCAAATGTAAGTTCTCTTACAACAAAATACTATGAATACATTGAAGTAATGGAACATTTGTGCTTCGTTTTTATTATTCAAATGGGAATTTTCTTAAACCATACTGATTCCATCCATGTTGCTGCATCTTATGTGACATTTTCACTTTTACAGCTGACATTAAGGACTAGTTCCACCCTCACACTAAGCCATGTTTGGCCTCTAAGCCTGCCAGAAAGCCTTCCCAGTTTAGGTACCGTCCAAACTAGCATGGTCTAACCACGGTATCTATACCAGAGTGCTGCTGAAGTGTGCTGGCACGTGCTCAGAAGAGGACACGCTCCAACGTTTTTGTATGTTTACATGAAAAACAAAACACTACACTGTCCCCGTTCTCTACCAACGCAGAGTAACTCCACTATACCACAAGCAGACCTAGCAAAGTGAACAAGAATATGGTTTTAACTACTGATGGGCAAATAGATTTGGGAAACTATACATGTATTTATCCACATGGGGTATAGTGCAAGAGCTGTTGCCTTGCAGGAACTGACTTACGGAGACAAAATAACTTGCTGCACTCTCTGAAGAATGTGATTTCTCTCTTGCTCTTTACAGGCAAATGGCAACTGTAAGGGAGGGGAATGTCAGTCTCCATCTCACACTCAATCTCTGTCTGTCTCTCCTAAGGAATGCTCTGTGAGCCTGAACCCTACCGTAGATCTGAGCTCCAAATGTAATTAAGCTCATTCTGCATCCCCTACATCTCCCAGGTAAAGTGCATGCTGGACCTCTGTGGCCCGCATTACCCCTTTTGGGAACTCATTCCTCCCTTTTTCTGCAATTAAAAAAAGACACCACCCCACCCCCCGACTTCTCCATTAGAAATGTAGTTAATGGTTGAAAAATGTACTGCTAATTGGAAACACTTTCCTGAATTGCAAGAATTGTAGAACTGCAAGAAATTCATGAATTGCAATTATTCATAGCAGACAGTAATGAACTCCAGTGCTTTCTGCAAAGAATCCCATTTCTGCTTTTCTCTGAAGGCAAGTGTACTTCATTTAGATTAATTCAGGATTATTGGCTTGTTATTATGTTTCTTCTATAAGCCATTTGCAGTGTGCTGTCAAAAATATAGTAGGAGACACTTTGGGCCATATTTTGGAAATACCTGCACTTAGCAGAACTGAAAGCCATAGTTTATGTTCATAAATCTAAGCAGGCAGCATCATGTATGATCAATACATTTTCAGAAACTGAACATTATTTCTTTAGCCTGGTACCACAGGCCATAACCACAAATTAAATTGGTGGGTACTGCTTTTGAAGGGCAGTCCAAAGCGACCATTAAGACCAGATCTGATGCCTATCCAGACAGGCAGCTCACAAAGCAATGCAGAAGCGGTGGCTAGAATGCTCTTCTCTTGGACATGCGTGGAGCCCTGCAAGGTCCAGGCATGCCTGGCAGATTTCAATATCATGAATCAAACCTACACAGGTTATCTGAAGACTGATGACAGGCAGCTCCAAAAAGAGACAGGCAGGAACAGGAAGGATAGCATTCTTCCTTCCTGCCTTTTTATGGAAATGGTATGGGGACAAAAACTAGGAATTTTCCTAAATGGAGAATATCAAGTGCTATGCATTTATGTACACGCTTTACAAAAGTGACCATGAAAATAAGAACAAATGAGAAACATCAAAAAGCAACAGGTTTCGCCTGAGTTTTAGAAATATTTGTGGCCCTGTGTTACAGACTTACTTATCAATGTGATACAATGTCATTACAAGACCACGGGAGGTTTCACATCGAAAGAAAAACCAATAGTGTTATTCTGAATTGAGATTTTTCTTGCTTGCAGGCATGCAGCCAGCTAGCGAGTCTGTGGTACCGTGTCAAGCTCTATAGTGACAGATGCCTAATCTTCTGCCAAATTGCCATATTTGACACCACTTAACACTAGAACACATGAAAACCATCGTGGTCCCTGTGAAGAAAGAGCTAGAGCTGCACAGATCAAGATGACAGCAAGTGGGAAAAAGGAGAGAGATCTCACCTTACGACAGAGCAAATAATGGTCTCAATTGCAGCCTCTGAAAGTTTTGATCTATCTGGTAGCATCTTTTGCGTTTAGAAGTTTCAGAACAAACCCACGACGTTGCGTTTTACAGAAATAGGACTAGAAGAATTTCACCTGGTTCAGAAATAGCTTCCCAATGATAGGCTAAGCTTTGTACAACCTAACACGAAGTCCTAGAGGAGGAGGGATACATTCATAAATCCACAACACACTGCCAGGGCAATCCTTCAAAACCAAAACAGTCAGTTTCCTCAGTCTCATGTCTGGACTTTTGGACACTTCAGTGATTCCACTGTCCCTGTATTATCCTTCTAAGCACAGGGTGATACCAGAGCGTTGCAAGAGGAACACTCGTAGTCATCCGGCCCTCACTGCACCCTACGACTTTCTGTGGCTGTTGCTGTGAATACAGTCTGTATCTAACTCAGATACTCCAGCAACTAACTAGCTGCAGAAAGGCTGACCTGAGGGCAGACTAAACTCCCAAACAGTTACTCTATTCCGAAGAGTTTTTAGGGCCTGTACAGAGTGCTCAAGTGCTGAAGCTGGAATGTCCTAAGTATCAAACTGCCTAGTTTCATGTTAAATCAGATCTGTATCTATCTTAACTACATCTTTCATCCAAGGGGATTTTTCCTGTCCCAGTTCACTACCTGAAACTCTCAGTCTATGCAAATATTGAAATGTAAAACAGAAAGCTTGAAAAGGCAGTAATCCCTAACGGTGGAGAGATGTAAAGCAGAGAGCCGCTCCAGACTGCAGAGACGTACGCTTCTGTATCGTTTGATTATCCAATTTAAAATCAGCAGACTTGGGCAATTTTAGTTTATGACTAATTCAATAATGCTTTAATGGTCATTGCTGAAAAAATGTTTACATGTTGTTGGAAGTCAATAGCTGAGGATATAGGTGAATCACAAACTCTCCACTGATAATTACTAACACCAAAACACATTTACTATTACATAAACACTAAGGAAATGGCAACATGTTATCACTGGTAGATAAAAGTTCATAGTTGCTTGAAAAGAACCTGAAAGCGTATTTTCATTTTCTTTTCCTGTTTTCATCTGAACATCATGCACGTGAAATTAAGTGTATGTATGAACAAGTACGTTCATAATGAGTACACATCCCATTTTCTTTCACAGACCTCTTAGTTCTTCCCCAAGTCATCCAATCTTATCTTTTCAATGGCTGAACTGACTAGAGATCCATTAGTCATGCTTGTAAGTATATTCATCACCCATCCGTCATCTAACCCCACTACTGAGAGAAGATGACCAGCACTTAACAGAGCGTCCAAGGGAATGAATCTTTATAACGGCATTAACAAAATTTTAAATGTTATTTTCTGTTCTGTCCCATACATATCACCGCTCTATTATTTAACTGATAATGCGTACCGAGCAGATGTTGGCACCCACCTGTGCACAGTGACACTTTCATCGCTTTCCTAAGTGTTCCCAGTTAATTTACAACACTTGGATACAAGTGGTTTTACTGTTTTACTTTTTCTTTTCGAAGTGTATTACACGTCTGCCAAAATTGGATTTCATATGTCACCATTCAGCTCAAGTGTTCGGGTTTATGAGATCCATCTTGCAACCACCTGGAAAACCTTGCATAATCCTTTTTTGCGTATGTGTCTGTGTGTGTGCACGTGACCTACAATTTTGAGTCATCTTTGCAGTAACTTTTCCCATATAAACAAACACAGTACTAGAGTGGTAAAAGAACAGAATATTAGAATGGTAAGAATGCTATTCTGGACCTACCAATTATTAACTTTTGCCAACTGGATTTCTTTTTTTTTTTTTTTAAATCTCCTTTTTTTTTTTCCCTCAGCCACATTATCACCATGGCTGTAATACGCCTCATCTGCCTCCTTGCCGGCATATTCAGAGTATTTTTGTCAAAGGCTTTAAGTACTGTTTTATAAGCTTTGGATTTCCAGTTTTCTATCAGTACCTTGTTCTAAATCAGGCCAAAGTCTACATTAAACTGAAAATAAAATCTGGCTCTTGACCTTAAAGAAAGCACCATGCATGTACTCTCAGAGCTCAGATACAGTAACAATTAAAAAACAACCAAACAACACCCCCAGCTAGAACAGACTTCAGAAAGACTTCACGACTATTTGAATCTACAGATGACACGATGGCATAAAAAGACATAAACAAGCTTTTTGTAAAACAAATAAACCAATGTAACTTGATACCTTTCACTTTCGTGTAGCTGCTCACCTCCCTTCTTCCAGGAGCATTTGGCCTTCGGGGAAGCTTTCGGTTTGCATTCAAAAGTAACTGTGCTGCCTATTTGAACCTGGATCAGTTTCTTCATTGGATTCTTAGAAAAATCTGGAGCAGAAGCTAAAACAGAAGGGATAGTAAGAGTGAAGGAAAGCACCTTTAATCGTATTAATGATGCTATTTAGCGCTTACATGACACTCCTCAGCTTCCAAACATAATTAAAAACATGAATTAGTTAATTCAACTAGATCCTTCTATTGGACAGTTATGCATTTTTCCTCCTCATACTGGTACAAAAGTAAAGGTCTCGTTTGGGCAGAGTACGTCACCTAAGGAAGCACGTGCAGAAGATCATACCGACTTCATCTGAGCTGAAGCTCAGTGAACCCAATGAGCTTTAAGGACATGCCTAACTTTACACTTTGCTGAATGCGAGCATACACGACTTGTCGAAGTTCAGGGAGGGCAGTCGACACCAGCAGTCTCATTAGAACTCAAGGAACTCGTCAGCTTCTAGTTTTGTGTATGAATGTACGTCAGATCAGGTATGTTCGATGACACAAAATTACAGCGCATCTCATTCTGAATGGGTATAGTTTGCGTTAGCTAAGAGTTAAGAAAAGGTACATGGCTTCTACCTGTACCAACACTGAACTTTGAGAGGAAATTCAGCATTTTAGGAGACCGAGGCTGAGGGAGCAGTCTGCTGATGGACTAACCTTAACAATAGAAAGGAAATAACGCACGTCCCCAAAACACACTGCTCTTACAAGGCTGTTTTGGAATCAGTCTACGTTGGAGGTAGAAATCGCTCAAGCATACGAGCGCATAAGGCAGTCACAAGCTCAGCGTCTCCCTCAAACAAGCAGTTGTCACTATTTTAGACTCGAGCACAGCGCCGTTTGAATGACTGAATGACAATTCCTTGTCCCCTCGATCAAGAAAGGCTGCACACAAGAGCAGCCTATCGCTTTTAAATGACATGGCTCCCCTGGGAGCTCTGGAACCGCGGTGCAGAAGGGGAGTGCAGCTGACGGGGGTGTGGAGCCAGCGCTGCCTCCAGACCACGTGTGCTGTTTTAATCTTCGGGCCTGTGTCCAAGCCCCCCGTCTCTGCTCTTCCGCTAATGAATAATTTAGCCGTGTTCTGTTTTAAAGCAATGAATGATTGGACTGCAAATCCTCTGGAAGCAGATGAGTCAACTCCTCGGCACTGCAGATAAAGATACTAGGTCGACAAAAATGTTTATTTCGGTGACAGCATCTGAGGGAGTTAAATTTGAGATCATGACGAGGTGGAATATGAGGTAGATGGAGGGGGTGAGGAGAGGGAGAATGAGGCTTGTGTTTTCCTGAAAAAGGAAAATCTTACCTACAACCCTGAGGTCTGCACTTGAAGAGATGACACCATGTTTATTTTCAGCTACGCACTGGTATCTGCCAGAATCTGTCAGATTTAGATTTGATATTGTAAGTGCACCATTTTCAATTTGGATCCTTCCCTGAATATTAAGAAAAATATCTTTATTGATGACATATTTCCTGTGAAAAATTTAAAATAAGTAAGAAATATAAATAGAACAGCATAGATACAATAAATGGGGTAAGCGTAACAGCATAATCATGAGAACAGTTCTAAAATAACTGACATGACTGCATCGTGGTATGGCGACAATGATCAAATAGAGACTTGCCAACACACTGTTTGAAATTGATTCTTCAAACTTGCTGAGTTTCATAGAGGATTTGCAATCTCATATACCCTCGTATTTCCCCCGAAATACGGACAAAATCATACCAGGCTCCTCACAACAGACCAGACTATCCAAACTATACAGATGGCACTGGCATTTTGTACTATTTAGAGATTTCACACATGCCATTTGCTAATGAGCTCTCTGTAATACTATGCAGAAAAAATTCCAACAGTCATTAAACGGAGGACACATATTTAAGTGCCTTAGAGCCGACAAAGCTACTGAAGTATAGGGATCTTCTCACCTTACTTATTCTTGGAAAGCTATATCAATTACAGTAAGAAGTGACTAATTAGAGGACGGAGCAGCAGGAACTAGCGAGAAAAGGAACCAGTGACAAAGACAAAACCAAAGGAGCTTCTCCTTTGGGAAAAAACAGGGAAACAATAACAGACAAAAGAACAAACTATTTTCTCAAAAACATTTTCTGATTTTTTTTTTTTATTTTTTTTTTTTTTGATCTGGACATGGTTTACCAGGCCTAATGCAATGGTATTGACTCTTTACCTTTTCCTAAGGGCATGCACTTACAGTTGGCCCCACTGCAGCGTGACTCCGGCTACCTATGGGCAGCCAGGACAGCTCAGCTCAGCTCCTTTCTTGACAGGTCCCCTCCCAGTTTACTGCAAGGTGCTCAGCCAAAGGACAACACAATCCCAAAGAGGAACAAGCCTGAGTATCCACATTTTAATCCTCTCTCTAGCATCCCAAGCCGCTCTTCCTACTCTTCCTTATAAGAGATTTGTTTATGGAGAAGGGGAGCTAAGCACAACAACCCCAGCAGATTTTTGTGGAGGATACCCAGGATGAAGAAGGGTTATTGCAGTCAAGGAGCTGAAAACAACTGATCACTATACACAGAGAACTCCTCTTCCAATGTCGCCTCAGTGGTGGCTTTCAAAGAGTTAGTCCTGTAGTGTACAGTCCTTAAACATTTCCAGCATCAGTCGTGCTTATGCTCTGAAACCGTGCCAAAAGGCTGGACACCAATACTCAAAAGTGGAGACATGGGAACACTGAGTGAGAGAAGATACTTTTGTACTTACCGAGGTAAAAAAAGTACATTACCTCAGTGACTTTGTATGATACGGTAACAATGCTCTTAAATCACCGAGATGAGATTTTGTACTCCCTCATTTAACCTGTCCACAAAACACTACCATTCCTTTTAGTGAGCATGTAACTATAACACTCTGAATGGTAAGAAATGTTTTTCAGTGCTTAGATCATTTTTCATAGCCATCTACTGAACTCACTTTAGCAGTTGCTCTTTTTTCTTCAACTCCGAGTGCCAACATTGAGCACAACACATTAGCCCAGGGCAAAATGCGCTCCTGCGATGGGCTATTGCCCATAGTTTATATTCCTGATAACCTGAACTGGGCAGTTTTCTCAACGAAGCAGTGAGATTTAAAATCAGCATGGGTATCAGATGCTTTTCTGTGTTTCTCATCTGGGAGACCAAATATCTCACCTTCTAAGTACAACCTCTTTTCCCTGTCACCAAATGCACTACTTTTCATTAATTTACTTTAACAATTGTATTAAAGCAAATATCTATGTCACATTGCTGTTAATATTTCACTTGTTGCATCAAGTAATGGTGACCCTATGAATTTTTAGGATTTTTGTCTTTTCATTGAGAAGTTTGAATACATTTTCTTATTACCTTTAATGAAATGCCAATAGCAAATGTAACAAAATCATTTAAGTTCTCTATCCCTCATTTATGGTTCTTAATGTATAACTTTTAATTAAAACTTCCTGCTCCAGGCTTTCTTTACATACTTATTTCCATGCTTCTATCATTGCTTTTAAATCTGCTTTTAGCTGGGCTATTTTTGTACAACATAGTTTGTCACTGGGTTTCTGGTATTGCAGCTTTTGAAATTTCCATCTGGATGCTCCTGACAAACATACGAAAACCAGTATCAAATATTTCTCTTGACTAATTACATGGACTTTTGCAAATTCTCATACTTATATAAGTATTGTTAATTTTACATAGCATCATGTTTTCAAAACAGAATGTTACCTCTACTGACAGCTGGTCTCCATTCTTCAGCCACCTATACGATGGTTTGGGCTTCCCACTTGCTCTGCAATCCCAGTATAAGGTGTCCTCTACAGCAACTTCAGTGTCTTTTATCGTCTGGATCCAGTGAGGTTTTGCTGCAGACAAAATACACATCAACAACAAAGACCCTAACAAGTTACTGTTCCATACAAGAATCAAAGGGCTAACTTGCATGGCACTCATCAGTTTTCTGCGTAGACTGCTTTGTACCAACAGAGGTTCTCACTGGTTGTGCTTCAAGTCACCTAATGAAACAATATACTCACTGTTCCTTTAATACATTTTTACTACAAGCAGTAAACCAAAAGAAAATTGAGATTACAGATCACTAAAGCTGAACTAGTGAAACCAATAGTAAAATCACTCCTGATTAAACAACACAACTTTAAAATTGAGGCAAATGTAAGATAAAGAAATTAGTGGTGATACTGGAGTTAAATAATTGATGTAGCTAAATCATCAAATTAATGCTGAAGAGAATCCTTTAAGTCATCCAAAAAAAATATGTAATGGTATGTCAGCTTTAGTTCTAAATACCATTTAAATTGTTTTCTAATGCTAGTCAGTCCTTAACTGGATGAATACATGGATATACAAGACTGGTTTTGAAAGCATTAATCTTAGCACAGCATTTGGGTGATGCAAACAGGAATATGGCCTTAAGGAAGTGCCTAAAAATCACTAATTTTTAAACAAAATTTTGATTTATTAATATCATACATCCTTCAGAATTACCTAAAATACAGTTAAAACTGCAGAGAGAGAGAGTTTAAAACATCTGTTACAGCTTTCATAGGATAAAAATAAAAAAAGGTGCTCACTTGGCAAATAAACCCTGCATGAAAGACAGCATTAGTTTATTCCTTTAGTGGTATTTCACACAACAACACAACACTGGTTTACAGCTAATTCATGTGAATTTTCTTTGAATTTATTCAATTTACTAGAAAGTTTATAATCTCAATATATGGTATTTCTCCAAGAAAAAAAAAAATTCTGGACATTACATATGGAGAAAACGGATAAAATGTAGGGTGAAACTTGGTTGCAAATATATAGCTACAGGCAAAAGAATTTTCCAGGGTCAATTTGATTACCCTAAAGATTTTCCTAAATTCGTAATTTAGGAAAATCTCTTTAACACTCTCATATCAAAACAAGTAGGAAAAAAAAAAGTCCCTGGTGATACAGGAAAATATTATTATTTAATAGATGAGTTTTGGAAGCACAGAAGGTCAGATTAATTCCCATTGAACTTCCTACTACAATGGAGTTACACCAACAATTAAATTCAGACCAGGGAAATCAATGACTCGCCAATGGCCACAAGGGAAGTCTGCAGCACAGCTGAGAGCTGACCTGTTCCATTGCCATAGGCACAAGACCAGCAGACCAACATTTGGTATTAATTTCCTTAAAAAAGATTCACCCTTTTCTAGCATACAAATTTTCTCTCCATCATATATTCTGCAATGCAGCAATAAGATCTCAACATGATCGTGTACACTACCATACTTTTATGGTAACAAGGATTACTACTATTTATGATTTATGCATACATACTTAGGATTAACTTCTCACAGAAGAACTTACTAAAATGTATTCATTGAGATATTAACTTAGGAGGTTTTGGAATTCAACCAATATTTGCTGACAGTGAAACCCTCTGTTACTTCTTTTGTTTTGCACATCCCTTATACCCCATGAGGATTAACGCCTTTCACTGATTTGGAAACGATTTATTTTATTTTTTACACTCTCTTCATTAAGGTCAGCTCTGAGAGGCAGGATAACCTGATCTTCACGTCAGACAAATGTACAATCTTACAGATATTCATTTTGGTTAAATCTTGAAAGTTAATATTACAACACTGGAGTTCAAGAGCCATTGCTTTATCTCCCATTGTCATTTGGTTTATTTGCCCCACCTGTGTCAAAGGGCTGAAAGCTCAGGACACCACGTCAGCATGCTTCCCACACTTTGCATACCTAAATATTTATGCAACAAGCAACAGTGCCTGAATTACTGATGGATCCATACATGTGCAATATTTCACATCTGCTGCGTATCTCCACTTGAAAGTGTATTAAACATAGTCTATTTTCAAGTTCAAGATCTTGGATTCAATTCCATTAACAAGAAAAACATTGTCTACACCATAGATCTTCATTTTAAGATTCTTCATGTCAGAGAGTCTCCGCAGGAGGGTTTCCAAAGTCTCCACGGTAGATATGATAAACTGGGTCTTTTTGGAAAACGTGGGAGCAAGAAAACCACTCAAATAGAAATGAACAGAACACAGCTTCCTAAGCCACAATCTGTGACATTTATGGTGCTTGTTCATTCGCAAGAGAGTGTTGATGTAGACTTTAGTGACTTCCTTAACGAAGGCTCTTTTTCTCTTCAAATTACTCATGAAGGAATTCAGCGG
>VYZV01004503.1:14135-37159 GCA_013401275.1 Pandion haliaetus | reverse complement strand
TGTTATTGAAATAATCTAAATAAAAATATTACTGATGAGAAATGTTGCAATATGTAGTTACTTGTACGAGTTCATGCAGGGCTTGCTACTCTGATAGAGCTTAATGTTCCCTTCATCAATATAACCTGTGAGACTTCAATCAGTTTTCTTAGACACTGTACAAAAGGCTCAGCACTGTGAGGGAGGCAACTGATAATCAAGACCCGTGTTTAGTCTTTGCTTTACCATCTAATCTTTGTGCTTTCAGTTCTCCACCTGGATAATCGAAATGATGAACCTTACTTTTCCTTATCAAAGGACAGATGGAGGTAAAGCTCTGCTGAAGAGTTCATTGGAAGAAGTAAATGTTGCCCTTGTCCTCAACATACCACCTCAACTAAAATTAAAGATTGTTTCCTTGATTCAAGTAATGTAATCAGCAGCTAGGTTAATAGCTTTTTTCTAACACAGGATTTTTACAGTCGATGAGTTTCAAACCTTTACCTCAAGTGCTGCATCATCCAGCAGTGGGGGGGCTTGCTTATGTGGACCACTGGCTTCCTTTGGCATATATATATATTTCTGCTGCTATGTTAGCTTCATCTCATTCTCCTTTTGAAAATGTAACTAAAGTTTGGTCTTGCATGGAATGATATCATAATCTACTTTGTGTGTTAAGAGATGTGTAAGAATGAGTTGCAATTTTATTTTTTTCCTACAGCTTTTAGCTGATGAGATAAATGAGGTACAAAATTGTGAGAAGTGACCTTTTATTAAAGTATAAAGCTGCCAGTTGTTCCATTTGAGTCTTAATGAAAAAATGTAAGGTTGAAGTGAAATAAAGGAATTGCAATGAGTGGTCAGAGGTGGACACTATGTAATCTCTTACAGTATCTAACAAAACCAATAAAACTGCTTTGATGTTTTTACTTAGGCTTTAACAGGATCTGAGCAGAGTTACTAACCTGATTTTTTTTATGACATAACATCAAAATATTAAAGGAAAGTAATTGGTGATTACTTATCTACTTATCTATGTGTGACGTAGTTAAAAGGCTTTGTTCAGTGTACTCTTCCTGTTATTTATGCAAAAGTGGTTTTTATTTATATGAATATTTTAATAAACAAAAGAGGTTTTCATATGACAGCATGAAGTTTACATGCCTTGCATTTATGTTCATGGTAGACTTGAAGTTTCTAGACAGTTTGTGATCAGATTCTGTTGCCTTCTTATAAAGCACAGTTTATGTGCTCTGTAAGACTATCATTAAAGCTGCTCAGTTAGATTGAGTTTATAGGAAAAGATGACTTGAAAAACTAGTAATTGATATTGCTGGAAGTTAAAGACATTTTTCAATATAAAACCTCTTAAACCTCACTGATACTACCTTATGCGGTCTCAGTTATAAATAAACTTTCATGTATTCCTGTGCGGTCTGTCACACTAGTTGCTAGGCCTGAGAGAAGATGAAAATGTACTTCACTTTCCTTTGTGTGGCAACTTCTCTACGTTTCTGTGTTTCTTAGTTATTTTATTTGAAATTCAAACATGTTGCCTACACACTGAAGCACTATAATTCTATCATATTCTGTCATTTTTCATTTGCCCTGTAATTTTGCTTTTTAGGGTCTGTTTCTGTGAGAAAGCATTCTGTGTCAAAAGGTGTACTGATGGGTCTACAAACTGAAATTGAGACACAGTGCTTTTACTTTTGTTTAATCAGCTTGAATCCTCTAAACGTACAAAAGGAAAATAGGACTTTCTATCTTCCTTGACTACCTGTAAATGAAGGGAGTTGTTCGTGGCACATCAGGGTGATCAAAGGCATCAGTTGCTTCTGTGAGCTCATCAACATCAGGCTTCACTGTTGTGGGCATCATTGGTTCTATTCCTTGATGAGGTGGTGTCACAGCATATTACTGAAATGTGAAGAACTGTTCCATGTAGTGGTCCTGAAAAAAATGTCTGCATCAGCAGACTTTTAATCTGTAGTTTTATCTGAGGATATTTAAGGTGTGTTTTAGGGTCATAAGAGGTTCATTCCTTTCTCTTGCATCTTAATGCATACTACCTTAGAGTAGGAAGCTAATTTATGGTTGTACAACACCTTTGTCTCACAGAGGGCTGCAGTGTTATGTTGTCATATACCTGGTCATGTTTCTACTGTTTGTTGTAAATTGCTTTAAGGCTTCGAAGCATATAAAAGAACCTGGGCTACAGCTCTAACACCTGTAGCTTACTCATAATGGTGAAGTATCTTGTTAGGTCTAGTAACATTAAATGTTTGTAATCATTTAAGTATAGGTTTCCATAATAAGTTTAAAAAAAAAAAAAATGTCTAAGGGGACNNNNAAAAATGTCTTAAGGGGATCAATAAGAGCAATATTTGTTGACCAGGGTCATTGGAAGAAGGTCAGAAGACAGCTGTATTGACTTACAATCAGGGAAGTGAATGCTAAGTGACCTTGCTCCATTTTAAGATATTGTTAAAGATATGTAACACTTTTTAAGAGACTCTTTGATAGCTTTTTGTTGCACAAATTAATTTGGTTATTCCTGAATTAAGACTGTAACTGTCAGTTTCAAAAAAATTAGATAGCTATGTATCACAACACACAAGACTGTAGGAGGAAAATCTTTCCCAGGAGATGGGATAGTTAATCTTCTTGTCTTTTAAGTATGTACTGTGAAACAAATGGCTGTCTTGAGGTAGCTGTATAGTAGCAGCAGGAAAGGAAGCTAGATTTTCTTCACCCCTAAGTGCCAGCACATGTGGGAGGGGAAACTGAAACTGCTAAGCCCTAATACCTTGACCTTTCCTCTTATGATATTTATAAGTCTTTTAGTCTAGTATGCACTACCTCTTACCCTTTTTTTTTTTTGCTTTAACTGTTTGTGTCTGTTCATTTCTTGTCCATTCCTGTAGTGATCCCAATAAATGTGAATGCATAGAGCTTTGTTTTTCTGTCCTGAATTTTGCACTCAAAATTATTTTGTAATACTTGTATTTTAACAAATTGTAAAATACCTCAGATATAAGGGGAATTTAATAAAATGTCTTAGGGTTTTTCTTGGGCTTCTCTTAAGATCCGTCTTTTGTGGAGCTGAGAGGAATCTGTCTGGACTTCCCAGACAGACAAATATATCTTTGATTTCAAATTTGATGTGTGTGTCATGGAAGTAATCTGCAAACTAGTTGGGCAGAATACATCTATGCTATTTGCTGCATGGAAGTGCATGAGGGACATGAAGCTGCATTGCTAACCAACCTGATCATGCTTAAAAAGAGATAGGCTCCCATAAGCTGTTTTAACTCCTTAGAATAGCAGAAAAGTATCCTGTTCCTCCTCCCCGTTTGCAAGTTTAAGCAACTCATGAGGAGCAGGCAGAAGGCAGGGGTGCAGGAGTGTGTGGCTGGAAGCAGGTGGGAGGAGGCAGCAGGAACTTCCCTTCTTGGCACTACTTGAGCTGTTATATAGGCTCCATAAAATGCAATGAGCCATACTCTTAAAATCCATATGGATTTTCAAGAATTCGGAAGGTGCTAAAGTCTGAACTTAAACTGTTGCTAAAATTTGAAACCAGACACCTATCTTTAAAGAAGTCTCTACTTGTTCTTTTTCTGTGCATAAATGCAAGAGATTGAAGAGGCAAATGGAGAGTAAAATAAAGCCTTGTTGTGACACAGTATGGTAGAAGGAATACCAGCTCTGTTTCTCTAGTTAGAGAATCCTATCTGGGCAAAGCTGATCCAGTCAGTCAGTAACTGTCAGCTCTGAAAACTCTGCGTTGATCTCTTGTGTTTGACTTAATTCTGATAATTTGAAGGAAAAACATTCTAGTGAAGATTTAATTATCATAATCAAGAAAAGGTGAAAGGAAATAACTTGTATGTACGGTCTCATCTGGTGGCTTCTAGAGAAGGAACACAAGCTTAATTTCATTTAACAGTACTGGATTAGGTAGCATACATTCACTGGGTGGTGGCTAAAGGGCAAGTGAGGAGATACTGCAAGACTGATTCCCCAGCAGAACTGACCTCAATAAGGAGCAAGTCATTTTGGACTTCAGAAACATTTTGAGGAGCTTAAAAGAAGTATAAACATGTTTGAGTCTAAGGAAAGAGAAAGCTGTGCTTGCATTCTTCAAGACTTCATGTGCAAAATTAATCAGAGTATGTCCTCATGTATTGGTTATTGATTACAATGTGCTGGGGTGGGAGGGGATGTGGAGAAATATGCCTCGGTTTCAAAATCTTGTGTGTTGAAAATATCTGTTGAAGTGAATGAGAAATGTCAAATTAATCCTAAATTTAATGGTACCAACAAATCTTTAGAAAAAACTTCAAAATTAATTTCCTGATAATAAAGCAAATGAAGTTACTGTCTTCTGTTCCCCCATGACACATATAAACACATGCAATTATAAGGTTTAAGTCTGATGTTGTGCCTACAAATATTTTCACTTTGAGATTTGGTTGGGTTAGGAATGTTCCCTTTAATGTATTTCAGCCCAAATACAGCTGTTACTGCTGTAAGTGCCCCTCAAATGAGAAATACCTATGCCTTGTTTAGAGGGAAAAACAAACAACAAAACCTACAAAAAGAAAAGAAAATTTAAGAGATTTGTAACGCCTTGGACATTTAATTCTTAAAATGCTACTTCTGCAGCTGAGAGGCCGATGTAAGTACCAGGTAAACATTGGTTCCCTGAGGAGCTGATGTAAAGGTGAGCCTCTGGTCTCAGAGAGCAGGCTCTGCCCTCTGTGCCTCCTACCGCAACAGAATGTGCCCATCCAGTTCTCCAGAGGGATGAAGCATTCAGGGGCCTTCTTTCAGTTTTTGGAGGTTATATGAAATATATTTATGAAACATCTAGGTAACAGGGCTGTTCATAGCGTAGGGGCTTTAAATATATGCAATGAGAAAATATGTTAAAAGGTCTCACCTATTCCATCCTACTTGTGGCTGTACCAGCAGCTGCCCAGCAGAACTGTTTGGCTGCTGATTTAAAAACAGGCAAGCAACAAACCATCCACTGCCTTCTTTCTCCTGCTCTTCACTTCCTCCTACCTTCTCTTACAAAAAATAACTGCACCCCCATTTCTGTGTTCCTAAGGGGTGATTTGAAGAAATCTGAGTGATTTCATGTGAAGCTTGGGGGGGTATGGGACATTTTTCTTCTTCCAGACATCCTTTTCTCTAAAAAATAGTAAGCATTAGTACCTACTTGTATTTTGATGATCTAAATTAATCCTGCTGTATCCAGCTAATTATTGAATACACAAGGCAAACGTGGCCAGAAGCTTAGGCCTTTTCCTAGTGGAGATACTGGGTTACAAAAGCTAAAGGAGACTGTTTGAAAGATAAAACAGACCAGTTTTTAAATAAGTGCTTCTTTAAAACCTGGAAGAAAATCATCCTGTTAAATTTACCTCAGGTTCCTACTACCTACAAAGCAGCATCAACTGGCTAGTTCCCTCTGGAAAAGGTGAAGACGAGACATCAGTAAAAGCAACACTGTCAGTTTCCACGTACATGAAAATAAGACCTGGGGAAAAGATTAAAACTCATTGAGAGGTTATTTTTAGCTTCACACCTCTATGGGTTATATACTTGGGCTTCTTTCTGCAAGTATGTGGGCTAGACATTTTAACTTTGCTCTTATATAAAAAGATGCCAACAGTGAGCCTAGGAGCTGGAACTTTCCTATATGATAAGACTTTTTATAAATTAGCAGGAGTAGTAACTTCAAACCAAGGTTGTTGCACTTTAAAATTCAGTAGTGACAGATTTTCATACGTTGTTGGAGCAAGTAAGAATTTTATGTAGTACATGTACCTATGGTGTGTTCTTTCTTTAGATCTTTGTAATAGTGGAAACGATTTTGTTGTCTTGGAAAAAAAAGACATGCTCTTAGTTTTTGAAGATAGTAACTGTCTTAACCTCTTGCAACTATACCATTTTAGATACCTATAAGGAGATGATTGCACAAAACACAGGTGGTGGGGATAAGTGCTCGTGGTAAAACAACAGGGCAATAAAATGCAGCAAGCAGTGGTTGTCAGTGTGTCATGGATTTGCCTGGGATTTGTTTTGGTATTCACCTCATTGCCTGTGCTGCCTAGGTCTTTCTAGCAATGGTTGCCATCAGGTTCAAAGTGTAGCGGTAGAGTCTGAGTTTTTAATATTAAAGAAGCATTCTTGAACATGTAAATGGTCATGTAACTTCATTTTGGAGTAGGAGAATGAAGAGCATGGTAAGAGCATAAATATGGCTTATTTTCTCTAATAAATTTATACTCCCATTTGTCATGTGTTCAACAGTACTGGATATAAAAACAGTGAGAAGTGAAATGACAGCAAAAGAGTGATTCCTATGAGAAGGTGTACCAAGGCTTCCATATATAACAAGATATGGTTTGATGGAAGCACAGTAGAAAGCATTGTTATAGAATCATATGTCTAAGGCTTTGTCTAGTTTCCAGTTAAATCAGTAAGACTAACTGATTCTAATGGAGTTTTGATTCTCACTCTACCTATTTGCTGATGGGTTTGGGAACACAAGGGACTTGATTTTCCTCCTATCTCAATGTAAAATGATTTCCGGCACTACCTTCTCATCCCAGATCTGACTCTGCTGCCAAACGGACAATTAGCAGCCTTGTCTAGACCCAGAGCTTGGACTGCAAAAGCAAAGTGTGGCCTGGATGTGTGTTTGCTTTACTTAAAGCAGAGATGTGAAGGTACGTCCCTGCTGCGCATCCCATTGCCTGCCACTTGCCTTTGGGAGGTGGCTGTCCTACTCCAGCCTCTTCAGACCTAGTGCTCACCAGATCTCCCCACCTAGGCATGGGGATTATTCCTAGTACTTCAGGAGGTGAAGTATATGGTTGAAGAAGAGAAAAAAAAAAAAATAAAAAGAACAGATTTTGCCTAAAGTTTTAAAAATAATGATTTTTTGAGAAGACAGAGGCCTCTTTAGGAGGTGCCGATGAAGGCGTCACCTAATGCCTTCACCCCAATCAGTTAAGCAAGCAGTCATCTCTTATACAATATGCTTAAAAAAACATTTTAAAATGGGGGTTTTTTAGTGATTAATTTTCTTAATAGGCAACTCAGGCACAGTCTTTTTCTAAAGTTGAAAGTGTTAGTGCCAGTAGCTACAGTAGTCGAAATTTGAAAGTATTGTGTGCTTATTTCTTCAGATTTTAAAGGTCAGAGTACTAAACTGGAATAAGAGCTCATTTACAGTAAGTACCTTGATCCAAACTTTAGACTTAAAATTAGCTATGCCTGGCAGAGGCCTATTTTATAGGTGTTGAGAGGACTTTTTTTGTTGTTGTTTAAACTTAACTAGCTAGGTAATTTAAAGTTGCAAGAGTTTTTCTTTCTCATTCCACACATGAACAAAACTGAGGTGTGAGAGGGTGAAATATGCTACCTGAAAAATCTTGAAAGATGGTGATTAAAAGTAATCAGGTTGGATAGCAAAGCACAGATAACTTAAAAAAAGCAGCTTCACTAAAGTCATTAAAGTATAGTCAAGACTGTTTAAGCAGTTATCTTTAGCTGGTATCCATTTTTAAACTATTTTCTTTTTCAGTATGTTATACAAATTCTGAATTAAAAAGTTGCTTTTTTTTAAATAATTGTCAGCTGTCATTTTCTAATATTCTAAGAAGCCAAGGAAGTTTTTAATTTCTCTGTGTTCCACAGGTTTATGTGTGTGCCTGCATACACCCTATTACACAGCAAAGAATAAAAAATAAAATTATTTAATTTAGTAAAGAGTATATTTAGTCACTGGTTAATGAAAATAACAGTTAAAGCTCAAGCATTAAGATTAATATGTATTATATAAATCAAGGGGGTTTTGGTGTAGGTGATGCATCCCTTCATGTTATACCAGTGGTCCTTTTTTTTTTTTTTTAAATTTTGTTTTACCCAGCAGAAGTCTTTTGTTCTGAAACAGGCTCTTCCTCTGATCTGTTAATGATTTATTACTGAATAAGAAGCTTCAAAACTTCAGATGGGTAGTTGTGACATCCCAAATATGGTTTTCAGATTGAAATAATGTATATATACTATCGGGGATTTAGATGCAGAGGCAAAAGGGGGAAAAACAAGGTGTGCTGTGTTTTCTGTTTCCTTCCTGTAGTGAAACTAGACCATGGAAAAGCTTGAAGATATCTTAGAGACTTAATCCTTTAAGCTCATCTAGGCATGAATTCTGTGGTCATTTGAAAAAGCTGTGGAATTGTAGTTTTGTAACAGAAACATTAAGATTGATACAAATGCAGTATGAATAGAAATGTGCATGGTAGGGATCATAGAAAACTGCAGAATAAAGGGTTAAAAAATGGCCTGTGTTGATAACCAAGGACACCATTTCTAGCTGTAAAATGTGAGGAATGCGTTGTTTGTGTCAAGACCAAAAGGCTCAAACAAAGGCTCTGACAACTGGCTGCCAGAAGATGCTACATCCTAGCACCGGGAGAACAGTAATGAAGCTGCAGAGCTGCAGCACACCCCATGTGCTCTCCCTGTTCCTCTTAGCTGGGGAGGAAAACCAGGTGATGGGCATGCAGCCTGACCTAACATCTACGGAAACTGAAGTTAAAGTGATCTTGAGACAAAGGACCATCCAGTGTCAATCAGCGACTCCTAAAGAATTGTCCTGGTTTTGGCTAGGGTAGAGTTAATTTTCTTTCTAGTAGCTGGTATAGTGTTATGTTTTGGGCTCAGTATGAGAAGAATGCTGATAACACACTGATGTTTTCAGTTTTTGCCAAGTAGTGTTTATACTAAGTCAAGGATCTTTCAGCTTCTCATGACCAGCCAGCAAGAAAGCTGGAGGGGCCCAAGAAGTTGGGAGGGGACACAGCCAGGACAGCTGACCCAAACTGGCCAAAGGGGTATTCCATACCATGTGATGTCATGCCCAGTGTATAAACTGTATATAAACATGCCCCCAGTATATAAACTGGGGGGAGTTGGCCTGTGGGGGTTCGCTGCTTGGGAACTAACTGGACATCAGTCAGTGAGTGGTGAGCAATTGCATTGTGCATAATTTGTTTTGTATATTCCAATTCTTTTATTATTATTATTGTCATTTTATTATTATCATTGTTATTATTTCCTTCCTTTCTGTCCTATTAAACTGTCTTTATCTCAACCCACAAGTTTTACTTCTTTTTCCCGATTCTCCCCCATTCCACTGGGTGGGGGAGTGAGCAAGTGGATACATGGTGTTTAGTTCCTGGCTGGGGTTAAATCACAAAAAGGATATTAAAAAATCAGCCTAAAATTCAGGGTTTATCACCAGTCAGGGACCCCAAAAATGTCAGGAGGACAAAACAAGTCAGTTTCCCTCTGTGGCAAAACCATGTGGTGGGCACAACATCTTGGTACTTGGGATTATGTGGGAGTAAGCAAGTGGAATCTGAGAGTATTAAGGTGTAAAATCAGCTTGCCTTTTTTTTNNNNTTTTTTTCCCCCTTTTCCTTTTAATCTTCTCCTTCCTGTAAAATCTTGTACTGGGCTGTATGGTGCTAATTTCCCTACAGAAGCTTTCTGGAAGATGTTGAATATATAACTTCTATTTTATTATTGTCGACAGCCGAAGTTGTCAGAGTAATTTAAGTTTGTTAAAAATGGGTTAAGAGACCCCCACCCTTGTGAAGGGAAAAATAGTATTAAGTATCTTTACTTAGGAAATGCAACTTTCTGCAAGCAGGGAGGTAGGTATACAGGAGTATATCCAAGAACTCTGTGGGCTTTATTACACAAGAAAGGAAATTATCTTACATTTTGGATTCTTTGTCATGCTAATAGTACTTACTGCAGGGAAGTATGTGTTCTGTGGGAGAGGCTAAGATTTCCTCTGGGACTTGTTAAGATAGTCCTACTGCTAACCCATTGTAAGTTATTATGAACTTCATCCTTGATGTTCCATTTTCTCTGCAATCCTCATCTGGGGATGGGTTATTCTAATGCTCCTGGTGAATCTTGTTGAACTTTCAAAAGTTGTCTTAGCAGCACTTACGATGATGAGCTGAGGTTAAGAGCATCTAAGTTGTTGCTGAGCATGTTAGTTCTGAAAGATCTCTGGAGAACAATTTGCAGTAAAGCATTTGAGGGGTCTTGTGTCTATCTTCTCAAAGTGGTATACTTCTGCCCTTGTGGTTGCAGCATTACACGAGCCTATGAAAAGCAGTGATGAACACCAAGTAGCATAATAAAGACATGCCAGATGTACTGGTGTGTGAAGCTGCAACATTAAACTGTAAAATAATTAAAGTGGATACAGGAACTTCCAAAACCTTCAAACTCCAAAAAAAAGAGGTACGCTTTAATTTGCGGGGGAGAAGAGGAAGGGTGGTTCTTGATGGACCAGTGAGCAAACACTAACTGTGGACCTGCGTTTCCAAGACATTATATGGCCGAATATAAGGACAGGGAGAAAGGAAAGCTGTATCTCTTCCTAGGAAATGACTTTTTTTTTTCTTGCTACAAGCAAAGACTTAAGTCAAATCTACTAAAGCAGTGAACGATATTTAATACTTCTGTAGAACAAAAAATGCTTATGTTACTGTAGCAGGATTATAAGTATGTAAAGATGGTGTATGAACTCTTACGAACAATTTGCAGCAAAGCGTTTGAGGGCTCTTGCATCTTAAGTGTTATGCTTTTGCAGTTGCTCAAAAATATTGATGAACTAGCTAATTCTTATTTGTTGTTGTCATGACTGAGAAAGGAGAAGAAAACAAATATCCAAAGTTCTCTAACAAAACCATTGGACATTGTTCTGTACAACCCTAGGTAAGTTGGTTAGAAAAGTTTTACTTTCCATTTCCTCATATTAATAAAGCATTTTTATTAAAAAGTCTGAAAGTCCACAGAGCTGGTTCATCAAACTACCTGCAACAGGCTCAAGACTTGCTACCTCTGTTGAAAGAGAACTCACACTCATGCAACAGTTATTCAGTACAGATGTCTGGTCTACAGGTGAAGGTGGACTTCTGCTGACCACTGCAGTTCAGTTCAGGTCAGTGTGCTGCTGCACAAGCCCAAGTTGAGCCACTTTATCTGGGGGGAAGGAACTGGTGCAGACTGGTTAGTGGGGGTGGGGTTCAATATCTTAAATTTCTGTAAGCGTACATTTTAATCCACATGCATTAGAACCTAAAAAGCAGAAGGTTTAACTCGTTTTGGCAGTGCTTATTGAGCAGGTGTTTCTGAACAGAAATTTTACATTGTAACGCCAGGATCATATTCTATTTTATTTTCTCAGATGAGTTTTACTGCAAAATTCTTGTCCGTGCAGGGTAGTTCTTGCAAACTTTGTGTCAGATGCTGTCACAATTGTGGTTTTTTTTTTTCCTCTAAGTAGAAAAGGGTCAGACTGTACTGTGGTTCTATCTAGGAATATAATAAATTTACACTGGAATTTGCCATCTTGGAGTGGAGGATTACAGTTCTGCCCTTAAAGCATTTTAATCTAATTTTGTTACTGACGGTTCACAGTGCATGTTTCTGAGCCATTGAAAGGAAGTTGATCTTCACATTTTTCTTACAATGGACAATTTGGATTGAAATAATATTGCAGGAGTTCTAAACAGATCATAAATAACAGCTGTAACAACTTTATCATGCCTCCTTTTCTAAATGCTTTTTGCAAGTGATGAAAGTTTAGAAGAACATCCTTCTGTGACAGGAGAATTGGAAGAAATCTAGCTTACAGAACAGCACTTAAATATTTTAACACGTATATTAGTCTAGATACTACAGTTGCTTCTGTAGTGATGGAAAAAGAGCAGAAACTGGACAAGCCTGACTGTGTTTATGCAGCCTCAGAGTGCTGTGTGTGACAGTTAATGACACTATGTTCTTCCCGAGATGGGAATGGCTAGTACAGATTCGGCTACAATGAAAAAACATCCTTGTGTAAGGAGGCAATTGAAGATTTCATGAAAGAATTCAAACTGACAATAATTTCCATTGAAATCTCATTTTAAACCCTAAATATTGAGGCCACAGAGGAAACAATAGTGAGCCAGCTGTAGCATAACCTTCACTCAATAAGTTAATTGTTTTTTAGAATATGGTGATTTGTTCACAAGTTTCTGTGGAAACTTAAAAACATAGGGAATATGAAATTCAGAGTTAAATAGCTTGTAGAGACTTGAAGACTAATGGAAGTGGAATGGAACATCAGTTACTGCTTGCTCAGAGAATGGATGCTGTCCTTCAAGAGAATCTGTTTCTGTAGTAAATAGCATGGGTTCCTTCAGCAGGAATTGATGCTGCTGTGACAGCATGCATGGGAATGCAGTCAAAGATTTCAGATTTGTGCAACGGGCGATCACATCGCTACCACACACACACATGCCCCTTCAAACACCTCTAGAAAGAAAAGAACGAGCTGTTGCCAGATCAGAAAGTTGCTGCCCAGACTTTCCTTAATCAAATAGTCTTTACTCACATGACATACCCCAGTGAGTAGGTCAGTTTGCAGTCCTGGTAATGGGTTGAATTTATGCTTTCTATCCTAAATATCTGTTATAATCAAAAAAGGATGTTAATAATTGTTGTGATACCTGGTTGTGGCTATTTCTGAATTACGTGAATGATAAGGTTTTCTCATCCTTTTTTAAGCGTCTTGAAGATAGAGATTGCTTAGCAACAAACACCTGAGAAAAACTTACTGCACAGCTCTGTGCTTGAAACAACATGCAATTCCCATTTTTACTGTTTCCTCAGGGGTTAAAAATGCTAATTAACCAAATGGTGTATCACAGTAATGATGCTATCTGTGCTGCTTTCTCCTTCCTTATGAAGCTTTATCAGTGAAGGGTTTAAAAGTTCTTTTTTGTGTGAAGTCAGAAAAAAAAAAAATCAGTCTGTTAATCTGTTTGCCTGAGGCTTGCTGCCATGTTAATATAATAGTTTGTACCAGAAAAAGTGTGACTGATGGGTTTTGTTCCCTCTGTAAATACCTTTCCTTTCTCCCTTTTCTTCCTTACTCACCACATCTCCTGCTAGATAATAAAATATGGGATGCAATTCCCTGCAGTATTTATACATTTGTGTGGCCTCAGTCCCCGCTTTCATTTTCTTAATACAGTGGGCTTTTTGGTTGGTTTTCTTCCATATATATATATGGGGTTTTATATTCTCTTTAAATGTTGAAAAGTTACTTATTAACCTTAGAGTTCTGTGAGCCCAAATGAGTTGGATTTTATCAGCAATGCAGTAACTGTGTTGAAGGAGCAAAGGCAGATCAGAGCTTCAACATGAAAACTGCCACCTCCCAAAGATCCATTTAGTCTACATTATGCCAGAAAATAATGCATGTTGAGAAAGAGGATGTAAATGAAAAAGGATTTTGTACCCATTACTGGCAGTAGACATTTTAGGAGTGAATTTGCTTTCCTGAGAAGGACCTCGCTTAGTAGTGGTAGCTTGCATTGTATCAGGAGGTGTTCCATTGCTTGAGAGTTGAATCTTTGTACCTTCACTGATTAATCCTCCATAAGGTTTTCCCCTCTTTATATTCTATGAAATATTTGAGATAACATGGAGATACAATTCACTGCAGGTAGACCTCAGGAGTTTCAAGCCGCTTGGTTTCTTGTTGCCTATTGCTACTCTTCCATACACTTGTATCACAGTCTGTAAAAGTTGGGGGTTTTATGTGATACAAATAATCGGTAAAGAGATTTCTTTAGTCATCTGGTTGCAGAGCATAAGCAGAGCCTCCAAGGACAAAAGGTGGAGTGCTGGACCATATGAGCACTGGACCACATGAATGCTGCTGCTAGCTGTTAGTGAGCTGTAAAGTTTTAAAGAAAAACAGTCAAGGCTCCTTAAAATGGTAACGTTCTGCATTTTTTTCCATGGAAGTGTTTGCAAAACATGATGGTTTGATCAACCACCAGAGCACACAAAATACAGCTCTTTTTATGGGTAGAAGGATGTAACAAAAACAGCAAATTCAGTAGTGTCAATGAAAAAATCCTACACAAGCACAGTCATCTTCCTAAGAAAAAGCAAGTCATTCCTGTTGTGGTATCTCTCTCTTAAATTATGTGCATCCTTGTCAAAGAAGCATCTACAGCTGATCTGACAACAAGTGATTAGCAATTAAATGGATCCTTTGATTTCTACAGTGCTGTCAGCTGATGATAGTTGGTGTGAAACAGAACAGGGATTCTTGTGGTATTGTGTGATCTCTACAGCTCAGGATTGTGCAGAGGGGAAGAAAAATGCTCCTTATCATTCTGGCATTGTGCAGTAGCTGATTAGAGCAGCATATTCTGCTTCTGTTAGCCTGCAGTCATCTCTGATGCTTTTTAAAAAAAAAAAAGTCACCGCATCTTTCTAAGGTAATTTCTGAATATTGTCATTGTCCTTGTCATGATTCCCTTTCTTGCTGTACCAGGACCAGCTGCAAGAGAGTGGAAAGGCAAGTGGCAGTGGTCCTGGCTGCTCGCAGTGCCTAATGGCGTGAGAGTTAATCTCCCAAAACTGCCCTCATCCAGCAGCCTCATATGAGCTGCACAAGCTGCTGTGTTTTCCTTGTCATCAATACTGTAGAAGGAATAGCAATCTCATCTCTAGCAGTCTTAGAGGTTTGGAAAATGGTGCTTTCTCCTCAAACTCTAAATAGCCCATAACTTCCCCTGATGGCGAGACCAGTGGCTACCTGCTGCCATGTTGTACTGCGCTCGCTGTTAACTCGCCCAAAGTGTGGTGGGACTGAGGTGAGCTCTGCAAAGCCTGCGATACCCAACCGCAGTGGGGTGCTGGGGCTTCAGGAAGGAATAAAGGAATTTCCTCCATGGGGAAGGAATGATTTGTGTAATGAACAGTCAGTCTCTTACATTTGATGTGCCTGGTTTTGCTTGTCAAGCAGAAATTGTGTGAAGGAGTTTCAGAAGCTATATTAATTTTATTTAACAGGTACTTGGTAAGACAGGACAAAAAAAGAGGTCTGCAATATTTTGTTATATTCCCTGCTCTGAATTTCATAAACTGCACTTCAATATGAATGTATTAAAAGCTGTAAAATACAGGCTTTCTAGATCATCTGTTTCCTGTTTATCAGGCACTGGTTTTGAAAGTATATTGAGTGAAATGTGGTGCAGGACTGTTGAGGTTGACTATGTCTAATCTAGTCCCCATCTGCAGGCAAGGACACAGGAAGAGTAGACACAGGAAGAGTATTTTCTGGTGTGATTTTACTATTCATGTTTTTAGATATATATTTGTTACTTTGAAATCTTTGGGATAATTAGTAAAGCTTGTGATTTCTTCCTTTTTAAGAAAAAGTCTTTAAACCTTTAATTCGGTTATTGCAGATGTTTTGCTGTAACACCCCATAGTTCTCGAAACCCACAGTAGGGATGCGTAAAAGTCAGAGTTGGCAGAGTGTGTGCCAATATGCTCCGGTAGGCTTGCACAAATGAGCTTGTTATCTTCTCTAGTAATTCTGAAAAAAAAAAATGCTGGTCTTGAATTCATGCTAATTTTTTCACTGATCTCAAAAAAAAATTAATACCATTTGTATATAAGAGAAACTCCTATTGAAAAGACAAACTAAGACTGAATTAAGTGAGAATAAAATGACTTGTTAGAAAAGTCCACTGTAAGTTTTTTATATCTGTTTGCAGCGATAAATTGTGAGAACAAAACTGTTGTGTAGTTTCAAGTTCTTGAGTTGTGGGGGGTTGTTGTTTTTTTAATGTGCTAAAATAATGAAATATCAATAGCTGAAGGCAGACTCTACCGCTCTATTTTTGTCCTAGGTTTTTTTTGCTTAGAGATAACCCCATCAGTGGAAGATAGCATCCAGCCCGAAGACTTCTCCTTGCTTGATTAGGGATTTCTAATACAGTTATGGCCACTGGTGCATCTGCATTCTGGTTGACAGTGTGTTAGTAACTTGGACTGATCTGTTGCTACTGCTAGTAGTGTAACTGCAGGAGCAACCTATACCTCTGTGCTTACTCGAAGTGCAAGCTTTATAGCTCCTGGGGTGTGTTTTGCAGCGTGGGTAGGGCTCTAAGTGGACAGAGTTTCACTGCTGTGCATGCGTGGGCTAATTAAATACATGCTTGTGTGAGCTCCTATTGAATCTGCCTAGACCCAAGTAAAATTTCAGGTCTGATAAGGTTGAAATTACTTGCATGTGCATTCTCAGTCTTGCGACTTGCTTCCCAAGTGCTGCTGGAGTAAACCTGAAAAACTTGCCTTGTGTTTCCGTATATTGTTGAAGACCTGCTTTGGATTGATTTATATGGTCTGAGCCAGCTGGGGGGCTTTTAACGCATTTTCTATTTTCAAGTGGGGGAGGTACTTTTAAACACATCTTTAAACTTTCAGAAAGATTAGTGCTATAATTAAGTGTAGGATTTTTCATGAGACTCCTTGATTTCCTTGTATTTTTCAGGGAAAGAGGGGTAGTTTTCTACTCAAGAGTCTGCAGTTCCATACTGTTTGGTGTTACGCTGTCTTAAAACAGCAAACTCTCTATCAGGCAGTGAGACATAACTGTTTAGTACTAGGAAAATCACATTTTGTTAATCTTGCATTATGGTTATACTGTAGGTACTATAATGGGAGTTGCTATATGAGTTTAGTACCAACCAGTTAATGTGGTGCTTCATAAAGACTTTATTTTACATCTTTTCAAATAAACATAACTTATGTAAAGAAGTAAAGCAAAAAATTGAATATACTCCATGCGGAGCACTAAATACCCCTGTTTAAGCATGTTATAGAGTGGTTTGGTGCAAACATTTGTTTTTGTTTGGGGTTGTGGGGTTTTTTTAATGTAGAAGAAAAGCATCGCTGTGTTTCCTGGTTAACCAGAGATATCCCAGAATAATCAGATACTAGAACCTATTGCTAGCATTCTGTTCCAACTAAAATTGTCAGGATAGGATGAGAAGAATTAGTTTGAAACCTATAAGTAGATCTCGGCAAGCTTCTGGAGCTTCAGAAAGTTACATGGTGTGTGCTGTGTCATTTGCTTATTTATAACTGTGGTCCTACAAATTAGACTGTCACAGCTGTGTCCGATCAGTCTCCTGAGAAAGTCCCCTTCAATTTGAGGCAAGACACTAGTTGTTTAGATCCAGTTGATGACTTGACACAAGAAATAAATGAATGAAAAGCCTTGATAGGGACAGAAGAATTACCACAGGGTTATGCTATGGACTGCTCAGGATGAAATACTGTACAACAGTATAAAATTCTGCTTAATTCGCTGCTTGCCATCATGCCGTGTATCACCCTGTCCTGCTCTCTCATGCTGGCTTCAGCGCTGGTGTGACACAGTGGTGAGCTGTTTCAGCCTCTTAAGTCACTAAAAGCGGAAGGAAAAACCAAAGTAGTTGTTCCTGTGGCTTAGGAGGAGCAAAGCACCTGCTGGGGACTGGCTGGGGGTGAGGGGGGGAGGAAGGGGGGAGGCACAGAGGAGGGATGCACCAGCTCGGCTTGGGCTCTTTGCAGCTCCCCACCTTAGTCAACACAGGACCGAAAAATTGCCTTGATATTAGGTACAACGAACGACTTGTATGGGAAGGGATTTTCAGGAAGCAATGAAAGACGATTTTGAGGGCCCGTTGCCATTTCTTCTTACTGAGGCTTTACGATTTTTGTTGTTCGGCTTATAGAAAAGCAGTTAAATTTAATTCTGAAAGCAGCTGACTTGGCTCTTCCTTACAACAAAAAGATTTGGGTCAGAAAAGATTGGAACAAGAGTAACGCTCTTTTCTGTTGAATTTGTGGTGCTTTATTTAGAATGCAGAATTGCCATTTTACCTGCATTATTGGTCAGTCTCCTTTTGTTTCCTTTCCAAATCACAGTGTATGAATGGCCAGGTAACCTTCTTCTATTGGTTTATTTATTTAGAAACATGCATAGCTACAAAGATAGTTGGGCAGATGATGTGCCCAGGACAACTTGTAACTCCAAAAATAGATGTTTTAGGTTAAGTGTCACGCTGATACCTTGGGTTTTGTCTGGATTTTTTTTTTTGCTTTCTTTCCTCCTACTGCTGAGTTTCTCTTTCCTTCATTTAGTTTCTTTCTACAGTTCTTGGCTTTTCTTCCTGTTAACCTGTCAATGTCAGTGGGAATTTCCACTAAGTTACTGTAGTTCAAATACTGCAGCCTAGGCCATATTCTCTTGGATATAGGGAAGGGAGATACTGAGAGTCTGATTCACCTTTTTATTTCGGTGGGTTTGAGGCAACTCCATAGGCATCATTGCAGATATTTTTGATCTACAGCCTTTGGGATGAAAGGGCAGTCAAGCCTGTGAACCTCGGCAGGAGCTGATAACATGATGACTGTGCATCCTGTCTGGTATCAGGAGACACCAGTCTGCTACATTTTGGTTGAGACACTCACAGGTATAGTTACGTCAAACGCAGAAACACTAATGGTGTCTTCAGCAGTGCTGTGTGCCTGAGCACCTAACTTCAGACCACAATCAAAGGCACCTTTACTTTGAATGTCTTGCCTTTTAAAATATCTGTCCTACATTGTATATTTCATACAGTATTAGTTTGTCTTGAAACTGCATATTGATATCAGCATTAATTCTACTGTGCAAAAAACGGCAACATTTTCCCTACTAGATAAAACCATTGTTTTGTTCTTTTCTTTGTGTTTTAAAGGCTCTGGCTTGTTTTATCTTGAATCCAATGTCTTGGTGTGGCATTTCAGAGAGAGGGGAAGGCTACCCACAAAAACCTGCTGTGTCACTAGTTTAATGTGTTCTGCTTTCCTCGGTTACTGATGGTTCAGCAGAAAACCAAGAGATTATTTTGGAAGAGACCCTGACATGCATTTAAAAAAGACACCATCAAGATTGAGTCCCCATTCTTGAATACCAAAAAGTGTTTGCAAGGAATCTTGCTTCTGACTGTAAACTTCTGCATGCTTTTCATAATAATTGCTCACTCATCTTGATTATGTCCACAACCACATATTTATGTTAGACCCAGACCAGGGCTTCCTGCGGAGTACAGTCTGGGAGGGAGTGGGAGAAGGAAATCAAGGTGTTTGGACTTAAATCCTGCTTTGCTCAAAGGCAGAGATCTTTACTGGAGCTGCAACACTGCGAGGTGAGTGACTGTGAGTTGTGAACAGAACTTCCTCCTGGGATTGTTCTTTTCTTCTCAAAGAGCAAATCTGGCCTGTAATCAGTTAATTATTTACATTGCACATAGAAACTGTCTTTAGGACTTTATCATTGTTGCATACGTCCTTTTCTGTTAATATAGATTTCTGCTTCTGGAGGCTGAGCATGTTTTGATTTTTTCCAGAAAAAGAAAACTGGTTATTTTTAGCACAAGCCTGCTTTCCTGATTGCTATTCATCACCAAGTTGCTAAATGGCTCCTCATAAATGTGGCTGCAGGTTTTTGCCTCTGTGCTCTTAGGATGTATGTGTGTTGCTTTTTTAAGAGTTGATCTAAGTCCTGTCAAATCTTCCTGAAGGTATGGTTAAGCTCCTTCAGTTCATTAACCATTTCTCAGGGGTAATGCTCCTGCTACAAATAAATATTTTTATTCAGACAGTGACAGATAAGAAAAGCATGGCTTCTCCTTGAATGGCATCACTCTTCATTTTTTGTAACTCAGGTTTCATAACTAATGAACATAAAAATCTCACTAAATCAAAAGTTGGTGTGATTATAGGTTAAATAGTGCACCCAGGATTTTATATTTAAAATATTTGGGAGCCCTTCTAAAATTACACTGAAAGTAGGGTGGATTAGTGCATGAAATATAAAAGTTTTCACATGGAAATGATGTATGGTAATAATTATGTACTAATCAAAGAATTAGACTCACTCTACATGAGGTGGAAAGTCTTCTGGGATGGTTAGGACTTCAGAAATTAATAAATAGTTTTTGGTGGTATAAATGTGTTTGCTAGTTGCTTTTTCCAGTCTAGGATTATTTTGGCTAATGACTTTTGTTTTCCATTTCCCTACCTGTCCTTTTATTAAAAAATGGATAACAATCTGTGGCTGGTTGTAAAATACAATTTTAAAACATCAGAAAAATGTTCAGGAAACATGATACACTGATATAGAAGGGAACAAATCTCAAGCTAGTTACAGCGTAAATGTCTGATAATTCAGATGTAGACTTAGGGCCCAGAAAATATCTTCTGTCAGTACCACTGCATATTTCATGTTAAAATGTGCTGACAAGACACGTGTTTACGTATAAAAGTCGCATCGAATTAAGTTGAAGAAACCAAAACTGAGGCTTTTTATTTTTTTTCCTCTTCCTTCCTTCTCTTCCCCCTCCTCAGCCTGCAGCGAGCTGTGCTTCTAGTTTGAAGTGCTTGCACAGGTTTCGTTTGCGCAAAAAGAACAGCTGCTCACAGGCCTCCTGCTTGTTGTGTGTCTTTCCAGCATTGATGGTTTAGGTTTCTTCTCTTAGCACCTTTGTATGTGTTCTTTGCTACTTGCTTGTGTGACTATCTGTATTTATATTCTCTGTAGAATGTATTTTGCGTAAGAGTCAACAATATTTATCCTCAGTCTCCAAAAGTTGTTCATACTACATACTAGTTCCTAGTAAGTAGGTGCTTTGTAAATATTTGTTTAGCAGAGTAGCAAAGGAATGGTAAGTGAAATCCACCCTGCCTCTACAGTAGCAGATGGCTAGAGCCAAACGTCACCCCCAGCTCCACCTCCAATTAAGGCAGAGGAAAGAGCTCATTGATGCCAAATTCAGCCTGCTATTCAGATACATTGGTGAAAGAATATAATCTTTAACTCCTAGTAAGGTAAAAAACAAGTTACATAAATTTCTTTTGTTGAAACAATTCACTTGATGTTATTTTCCTCTTTATTGCACCAAATGCTTTCAATATACTTTTAAAGTGTTAACAACAAAGTGGATGTTTTAAGGATAAATTACACTTGTAATTTTCCCTAGGTTCTGTGGAACAACAAATACAGTTATTTGT
Organism: Pandion haliaetus; assembly: GCA_013401275.1. Lineage (NCBI taxonomy): Eukaryota > Metazoa > Chordata > Aves > Accipitriformes > Pandionidae > Pandion > Pandion haliaetus. The sequence continues at coordinate 16,174 of VYZV01004503.1, read as the reverse complement.
GAACTTGGAAACATTTTTCCTTTAAGCACTCGCCTTTCAAAGAATCTACTACAAAAAAATGTTAAAATGACCACTGTATCAAGATGGGATAGATGCTGTTGAAGACCCACAATAAGCATTTCAATAATTTTACTGCAAATGCATTTCTTCTCTCGCGCGCGCCCTCTCGCTCGCGCTCTCTCTCCCGCGCGCCCTCCCGCGCGCCCCCTCGCCCTCGCTCGCCCTCTCGCACCCTCGCTCGCCCTCTCGCTCTCTCACCCCTCTCTCACCCCTCTCTCACCCCTCTCTCACCCCCCTCTCCCTCTCTCTCTCTCTCTCTCACACCCCTCTCTCAGTGGAGCATTAAGACCTTCTCATGGACTTTTCACTTCTTCCAGAGCATTTACTAAACCAAACTTCAAATGTCTGGTGTGCTGAAATGGTCTCAGGAGCTGAATGAGAGATTATTGCATTGATGTTAGTTTTAGCAAATAGTTCCTTTTTTCTAAAAGGTTAAAAAAAAAACCAACCTTGCAGGTGGTGACAGTTTATGGGTTAGAAGTTCTGAAAGGGAAACTGGACAACAGTGATTTTAATATAACATTCTTTCCAGCATTTGCTCTATCATGAGATTCTTTAAATATCAAAATTCATACTTTCTAAAGTTAAAGTTGTTCCTGTTTTATGTCACTGGCTTTTTAATACTTTCCTTAGGCTGTAAGACCTGTATGTTTTACAGGAAGACTGTGGCTTCCACGGTACCACTTGTCAACAGTAAACTCATCACTTGTGTAAATAAGTTAGCATTATTTGCCTAGTATCTGTTGTGGATTTTTATTTTGACTGTAACTGATGGACTTTTCATGGGAAAGAGATCTCAACAGCAATTAATGCTACTTCAGTCTGAAAACTTTGACCTAAATAAATCTCCACTGGGAAGGTTTGCCTTTGTATTCAAATCTCAGTTAGAAACATTGGGAGTATAGACTTCCCCAAATTGAACAAAAGTCAGCAGGAGCTGTTTCCATTGGCCACTCTTGAAAACCAGACCAGAAGTACTCCAAAGTGGGCACCCAAAAATCCATAGGAGGCTAGGTGCTGAAGACACAGGTGAACCAGCCATACTTCTAATGGGAGCTGGTTTCTGACAAGCATAGCTGATAGACAGGAGCTGCTATGTGTTTTTATTTTGCTTGTGAAACCATACTCCTTCCAAAACAGTTTGTACCAAATGTCTCCAGCTCACATGAGATGAAGTAAGCTACAACGGCAAAAGTGCACATTTTTTGCTGCCATAAATTAGACCTACGCTGTGGTTTACTGGTGACACTTTTCAAGTGCAGAGCTAGCTCTAACTTCATTACAACCTGGATAAAATTAATCATTTCCAGATGGTAAACCAGAGTGGAATAATATGAGAATACAGCATTCTGTATATATAATTTTCATGTGTACTAAAACCTCAAAAGAAATAACTTGGATGTCTTTCTGGGTGGTACTAGTCCTTATCTCCACCTTACTGTTGAGGAAACTTGGCTGTTTTCCTTGTGGGATTCATCTGAGCTAATCGTATTCAGTTCTCCCTTGACATGTTTTATTTCATTAATGAGTCACGGAGAAACAAAACCTCTACTTCTACAGAGAGGGATAAGTTATCTCAATTCTTTGTGGATACCTATATATTGGTTCCTCTAGAGCTTATGACATGACATTCTATTTGCACTGCAGGTGATGCTCAGGGGCCCTTGTGTTGGAGGAACTGGAGGACCTTCCCTCTTAGACAGTGTGCAAACATGGAACAAAATACTAATTCTTGCTTCTAGGTCTTTCAGTCCTGGGTCTGGTAAGCACATTTGCTGCTACGGATAGAGTGATCACAGTACAACAGCATCTGTTTATCCATCATTGAGTATTTTAACAGAGATTAATATGAGGCTATTTTTAGCAGTGGCAGATAGATGGTATGTTATTTTAGAACATGTATTTATTTAGTGTTTTCTTTGATGGTATCTGTGTTAGTATTTGAGGTCACTTGAACCAGCCAGGGCTATATGAATCAT
>VYZV01004503.1:2326-14087 GCA_013401275.1 Pandion haliaetus | reverse complement strand
TTTTTTTTTTTTTTTTTTTTTTTTTTTTTTTTCCTTCCCCTGGAGTATGACCCTGGAAAAACAACATATTCCTCATGTTGTGCCAAGTGCAGCTCTCCTGAAAATTGGCTCTAGTTGATCTGTCTTGCCTTCTGGGCTTATCTACTATGAGAGAATAGAAGTGGGAGGGAGACAATACAGAAAGCCTGAAGACCAGGAGACATTATTACACTGCTGGCAGCCTTCCTGTGTTTGAAGCATGCAAAGTCTTCAGTCTAAGGAAGAAAAACAGAGATGAGCATTGGAAAGATAATCTTCATAACCAAAAGTTCAGCAGAGCTTTTAGTTTCACTGCTGTTTGAATTCAAATTTTGGAGTTTGTGATATAAAGTTTGCTGGCTCATAAAGCTTATTGATGATCTGAAGGTCATACATAACTGCAACTGCAAGCCTAGGCAGAAATAGAGTGCACTTCAGAATTTATTAATTGCTTCAAACTTTGAAGTTCTATAAATGTAGTCTTAAGATTTTCTTTTTATACTTAGATACACTGGAGTAAATGTATTTTTTTCTTATATGTGGGTGTCCAAGATAGGGTACTTCTGTTTTGCATTTGATAAATAATGCAAAACTTGGTAGGAGTTTTCTTTTGTATTGAGACACTATATTTACCTGGGAAAAATGTGTAAATATTGAAAACTTGTCGTACAGACTTGAATCAGAGAATGACAATATTTTAAGACTGAAAAAGAAATCTAATTGCTTTTCTTTTCAAGGATGTATACTTTTTTCCATCTTGTTGAGGCTTAGGCATGTCAGTTCTTAGCCAAGCATTCAGGATTATTTAGTTTTCTTCACTACTTCTTAGCAGTTTTACGTATTCTTGCTGTGAATACATAAAATTGTGTTTACTTGGGAATTAGAGAAATCTCATCCATTAAGATCCCAAAAGCTAGCATGAGACAAAACCATGTCAAACAAGGCTCTCCTTAAGGAACCTGTAGAGCTGAGGCAGAAGACTATAGTGAATTTTAAAGCATAAGTTTAAATTTAAATGAAGTTTAAATGGATAAGCAACTGATTTTTGTTAATATATAACTGATTTTAATTGTTTTGCACTTGTATTTAATGAAGTGAGTACTGTCCTTCTAAGTAGGAAGGTCCACTGTATGCCTATCTCCTCTGAAGATTCTTGACAGTGGGCTGGCAGGCAAGAACTTGTTTTTTAACAGAGAGATCCTTTTTTAAATCCCCTTTGTCAAGCTCCATCTGAGAAATTGCAAAGCAATGCACTAAGCCAGCATTCTTTTTCCTAAGTTAATAAAACAACCTTAAATATTCTGGATACACAAAGTGGAAAATAAGTTAATCAAACCAAGTTTTATACTTGACATAGTAATATTTTTTTTTAAACAAAGGAAGTATTATCTAAAGACTATAATCAGTTCAACTCACAAACATATCTTACAATTTCAAAACTAGATCTTATCTTCCATAACATGTTTTAATTAGGGGAACAGAAAAGGAAAACAAGTCTTTTTGCTTTTTTGACTCCCAATTGGTTTCTTAACTCTGAATGACCTATCTGTTCAACTCTGTTAGCAGAAATGAAAAAAATATTCTGCCTGCACCTGAAAAACAAGTTAGTTACCCAAAGCTGGTTTTACAGCTCAGCAAACTCTGATTAAGTACTTACTTGGTTTTGCTGCCAACATTTGTCAAAACTGTTTTCTATGCAGGTAGTTCAGTCATTAGTGCTGGTTACTGTTATTTCTCATTTTATGGTACTTTTTACAAGGTATTGAATTTAAAACTTCATTTAAATTTCAAAAATACATTTTTGGATGAACGTTTATTCACCTTGTAGTAATCACATCTAAGACTGCAGGTAGCGATTCCAACTTGAGGGGGTTTAGCTCATAGTCCAAACCTTCTAAGATAAGGAATTGCAGAAGGAAGCATTTCTCTGCTGCTTCTGCTGTCCTGCAGCCTTGCAGTGAGCAGGATTGGCAAATGATCCAAATAAGCAAAAATCCTTTTTGGCAGGCTTGGTTTGGGTTTTAGCTTTGGTTCATCACATGACTGGCCACACACCCGTGTAGGTCAGAAGAAGAAAAATGGTGCAAAAGCAGGGAAAAACGGGGAAGATCAAAAGTACTGCTTCTGGGGGTGATGTTAGCAACACTGACTTGTTTGAAGTGTGGGCCTTTATATGTTTTTCTGAAAACAACTGTGGCTCACTGAACCTATTTTCCTCTTGAGTCCTTCCTTGTAACTAGGCAGAAGTATATCTTCTAGATTTCCTGAAAAATACCCCAGCATTAACTATGCATTTTCAGTCAAAAGTTGTATAAAATCATAAATGCTTCCAAAAATAACTGGGAGGGGTGGGGGGTAATCAAATGCAAGAAAAAAAGCCTGAGCTTATGAGCTTGAAGTAGATACTTTTAATCCATCCTAGTTTTTGTATCTTTCCTGATGGCAGAAAAACAACAAGCACATTCTTTAACTTGCTGTGTGTGCGCTTCCCTCTGACTCCTTGTGGCTTGGAGGGCCACCACCTTACCCTTCAGCCACTCCACCTTTCTGCCACTGTAGAAATTCATTAACAGTAGAAAGTAATGGCTGTCTTGTGTGCAGGAAGTCCAGTCGTTAGTGCAGGTTATTGTTATTTCTCATTTTATGATGCATTTTACAAGGTATGGCAGCTTTTGGTCTCAGTCTACTTGTAAAAGCTATTGCAATTTTTCTCTATGAGTTTCTCTTTCAAAAAACAAAACAAAACTTTTTTTCAGTTCTTTAGGTTTATATTCAAATTAAAACTTAAGGGCAGTGTTTACTTTTTAACGTTTTTCAAAAAATATTTCTTAGTAAGACTGAAAATGGAAAAATGAGTATGTGTGTGCAGAGGAATGTGGAGGGCATAAGGGTGCACATTCCAGGTTGCCTGTGCTGGTGAGGTGATGCAAAGCAGCTGTGAGTGGAGCTAACTGGCCCTTGTACTGTGCAGGCAGTCTGCTCATGCCTCTGTTCCCAAAAATATTGCTTGGTTTGATATTATGTGGCTTCAACTCTTCAAAAATGCAATGTTGTGCTCACTGTGGGTGCATTATTCAGAACTCTTAATTTTTATTTTTTTAATTTGCATTGGAGAATTTCCTATATTAAGATTAGCATTAATGGTTGAAAATGCATGTTGGTAGCTCAGGGCTTTCCTTTATTAATTTATTTATATGTGTATGTGTGTGTAAAATATGTATATATGTTTACAAAATTCTTGCTTAAGGGGTAAATTAAAATCTGTTAAATGTTTTTTTAATTTGGGTTTTCAAGTATGAAAACAATAAAAAAGCTAGGTTTTCTTTCTCATACTGTTCATCAGCAATACACAACCTGACTCAAACGTCAGTGATGAGAGAGAGTTTCTGTGGGCTGGTTCTGCCCTCTGAGTCTTGGAAATGTGATTCTGGAGTCTAGGAGAGGAAATGAGTGACAGCTGATCAAATACTGGCATCAACCACCTAATCATGGGAAATGCTTTTTGACTGGATTTGGAACAATGTTACCATGGATAACATAGTAGAAAATACTACAGAAAATTTCTTATCTTTACAGTTTGTTTTTATCTTCATCTTTACAGTAAGAGTGATGTTTTGTTGTCGCCATGCTTACTGAATGGCAAAGTTTGGTAATTTCTGTTTGATCTCCCTTCAGAGGCACCGTGACACCGGTGTATGTTCAGATTAACGGCACTGAAACCACTGGAGTTGCTTTTTATTTATGGGCTATGACAAATATAAATAGAAAGCAGATTTATGTTCTCTTGCCTATTGAATGTGTACTATTGTCCCCCTAAGCTCATGAAATCCTCCTGTAACAAAAGTGACCTGTAAACTGAGGAAAAAAGGTCATGCGATTATATTACGTTGCTTTTAACAAATGATATTTTATTTTGCATCAAGGGATAAAAAAGATGTTTACCTTGAGTTGTATAATCATTTCAACTCCAAATTTAATCAGACTAGGAGGGTGACGGGACTTAAGAGTCGATGATCCCCCAGCAGCTCTGCTGTACCCTCCCCTCACACCCCTCTTCTTCTGCGAGGCTGGGAAGGCTTTCTGGTGTTATGAAATACAAGGCGGTAATTGAAATACTCGGCCTGCAGCAAAATGAACATTGCAGTTGTTATATCTGGGCAGTTAATATCCAATAAGTAATGATAATAAATCCATGAAATTTTGTATATAGCATTACTGCCAAAATAAATTGGGATTCTGTGTGGAAAAAGGATATCCAGAGCAGAAGCAAAACCCAGCTCACTGTAAACACACCAGGATATTGTTCTTTCCCAAACACCGGACAACTGGCAATTAAACTCTTCGCTTCAGTAGCCAGAAGCTGTGGAGTACGTATGTGAATGAATGTGTGATTTAATGTCTGTGAGAAGGGGAGAGTAATGCATGTTTAGAAACTGTATATGGGAGAACAACTAAGGATTCCTGCCTTGATGACCACAGAAGAGGTGGGCAGGTAAGTGCTAAAATAACACTTAAACAATCCCAAATGTCTGTTCTAAGGTTGCTACATAGCTCAGGCTCTTTTTGGTTTCCGTGGGACTTAAGGCCTTTCATATGTCCTCCCTGGAGCTGTCACGCTGTCCTGACTAGCAACAACTGCTTTTGCTCTGACAGCATTTTCATAAACAGAGCCCATATGGTAGCTTCATGCAGCAAAAAATGTCTGGATGGCATCCTGATAAAATCTGGAAGACTGGTAAACCTCCCAGGTGTCTACGACAAACCTATTAGCCTGACTTTAGGCATTACACTACTTTGAAGTAAAAAATTACATGGTAAATGGAAGAGGAATACAGTGCAAGCAAGATGCATCAGGGAGATAAATGAAGGGATTTCGCTAAACCAAGGAAACACAATACTTACCCATTTGGACTTCTAGTGTGATATTTTGCATCGTGCTGCATGGAAAATTCTTACTTCTCCTGGAGGATATAGGTTGAGAGCTAAAAAATGTTGTTTTAGCTGAAGGCTAACACGTGCTGGCAAAGCAAGTTCTGTATGTTGTGCTCTCTGATTACTCTGTAAAGTCCATGTCACCAAGAACAGCTGCTGTGCCGCTTTACAGAACAGTTAAAATACTTGTCGTATGACCTTCGTGTACTTGCTTCTGGTGTCACTTGTGTTCAGTTAATTAACTTCATAAATTAGATTTGTATAATGCACACAGTATTGCTTCTGTTCTCAGAAAACTAGCCTCATGGCTTCAGCCTTCACCTAATGAATGCATAGTCAGAAATGGCCAGAAGGAATCATGTTTTAATGTCATCTTTTCACAAGTTTCTTAAATAATGACATATTTTTGAGGTTGGAATGTATGACAGCACATTAAAGTGTGTTACCAAAAGGCCTATTCACAAGCTGGGTTTTCCTTCTCCTTAATAATTATTATTAATGATGATAATAATAATGTGAGTACATTACCATCATTATGACAGTGTAAAAATAACCAAAACATTTGGCTTTTCTACATTTATTACTGCTTCTGAACAATAATGAAGCCCATCTGATCCCTTAAATTGTTGCTATATGGCATTTATTCTGTGGCCATCCCAGTTTGTTGTACTCAGGCAGGATCCTCTAAAGCCTTCCTCTTTATTAAGCAGCTGAGTTGCATGTGTTGTATGCAAAATGGTTCTATAGGTTTCTTTTCCCATTATACTTCGCCTTTCTTTGTTGAAGAGAATTTTGCAGTTATAGCATTCAGGTAAGGCTACAGCATCTCTGTATTTGTTCAACTGCTTAGGGCAATTTTATGTTTCACTGCATGGACTCATTTTTCCTGTTCAGAAAAGTTATACTTGAACAATATGATCTTAAAAGCTGTTATGAGAGGTAAGCATTATTTAATAGACTCTTTTAAGTGTGTTTTCTGGTTGTTTGGTTGGTCAGTTTGTTTTTTTCCAAATCTGAGTAACATGATTCAGGGAATATAAGTGTAATTTTTTTTAGTTCATTTTGTTCCTGCTTGTTGAAGTCTTCTTCCAGAATCCACAACAGATCATTTAGAAAATCAGCAGAACATTTATCTGTGAGTTGTATATTACTCTGTATATAGAATTTAACTTGTTTTCATTAAACCTTTCCCTATATTGTAAATAAATACTTGGTGCCTCCTAGCATCCTCCTCTTTTTAGGTATTCCCTTGTGAAGCTTTCAGGACAAAGCCAAGTGAACTTAAAGTTTATCTGTTGCCAAATAAGTGTTTTGTTCGTTAATTAGAATAATATAAACCAGATTGCTATCAGACTTTGTGACAAGTATGTGTATTTTAAATCAGTATTTCAAACAATAACTGAAGATACCTATTGCTCTGAAAGGTTGTATGAAAGTGCATCAACTTCCCAGCACACAAATTGAAGTTTAAAAAAGATGACTTGAGGTATTTCTGCTCAAAAAATAAAATGTTCTTTTATCAATTTTGTGGCAAGCCCACTAGCTAATAGCTTGCAAATTGCTAAGTTGTCTGAGCTCTATGCCTTGTCTTGTTTTCTTCTTAACTATGACATTAGCAAACAAGGATGAGCTCATCTGTATTGTGTGCATCACAACTCATCCAAATCTGAAGGACTTTCACTGCTTTACAGTTTCCTTTTAGACTGAGACTGCACTTTATTTATGTGTGTGCCATTTGCTACTCAAGCTGTTTCACATGTAAAAAATCTCCACTACAAAAAAAGTCACATTTCTATTACTGTATTTTCCACTTCATTAATGTGCACTAGTATCCTTGTACATACTATTGCATTTGTCTTACATTTTTAGGAGAAAGGGGCATTATCATGACAGGCATTATATCTGAGCTGTTTAATTTATATTTCGTCTTTGATTATTTGGCACATTATGAAGTGTTAATTTTTGCAATCACTGAAAGGTGTGAGTAGATTTACAGGAAGTTTAACCAAATCTACAGAAATGTAGCTTTACGTTTGTCTGACAGTATATAGCAGATGTTCTGGGTTTTCTAGACTATGCAAATGTCCAAAAGGCTTGAAAGACTTAAAAACTTGCATCAATACATTTGTAAAGGGAGTGTGACTTTGGTGCTTTTGTTGTAGGTTCTTTAAACACTGTCACTCCAAACTCTCTGAACAGGAGTGATAACCGAGCTATAAAATCATTCATTTGGAATTTGGGCCCTGATATTCCAAATTTAAACACCAAGAAATGAATGCTCTTCAAAAACCATTTTTTTTCCTCTGCTTTGGGACTGTTATTTGGTATGTCACAATATCCTGTTCGGAGCCTTCTTGGGTATGTCACAATATCCTGTTTTCCATGTGGATGCATGTACTACAGGCCTTCCTTCCCCAAAGATATCCTTGCACTGTTGAAAACAGCAGCTAAAAAGTCTCATGAAAACATCTGGGGTATGCTGTGAAATTTTTTGGTTTGTTTTTTTAATTCAAAGGCAGACAGACCATAAGACTTCAGAAAAGTCCTGCTACTTTTTTGATAAAAAGTAAATAAGCTGTAATTGATGTGTTCATTTCTCAGAATTTCTAAATCCGTGAAGTGTATTTAATATTTTTGTAAAGTATTTCAGATATTCTGTGTTTAGTACTTTGGGAAAAGTATGTCTTTCTGCATTAAGGCAATTTTAAAAACACTTGGTTCAATTTGCCCTACTTTTCTAGCATTAGATTATTGAATTTCATTGAAAGCCAACAATCTAATGACAGGTATCACCTGAACTGTAAAAACATGAAGGTGCTCTAGTCATTACTGGTAGATGTTTTGAGACATGTAAAACTTCAACGCCTATTACTCTGGCAGCTAGGTGGGCTTTTATGTTGGTTTGGGTTGGTTTTTTCTCTCCATATACCTTAAATCAAAATGATCCTAAAGACTCAGAGAACATTAAATACTTTACCTGTGTTTTTCTTAGTCATATAATTGCTTTAATTTCAGGACTTGTTTCTGTATAGGTAACCAGAAATTACTTATAGAAGGAGTCTCCTATGCCATTTAAACTCCTAGCACATTGTGTAGTTAAGAAAAAAACAGTCTGGGTAGATATTTTTTTACCTTGTGCTTTTAAGGGGGGGGAAAGAGATTAATTTTTGTGTGATTGAAATGATGAAAACCTCATTTAAAACAAATTAAGGAGTATTTTGCTGAACTGATTTATTTCTCTACAGCAGAACTTAGCTTAACCTTTTATTTCTTGTGCAAGAATGGCTTTGAGTGTAATTTAAACTGTCAAATGACATTTATCAAATGATGGCTTTGCCCTGTAACAGGCAAATGTCTTCCACAAAATCGATTAGCTGCTGACCTCATCCACCCTTTTCAGACCCTTCAAGGTAGATTTCAAAGAGTTGTAAAATAATCACTTCACTTTCAGTTTATACTTCAACACAAGGCGTTTACTGTCCTGGTAGCGATACTGCAGCATGTTCCACATGTGGGCAGGGGAGAATGTAAATGCCTGCCTATAGCTCTGCCTGTCACCACCCAGCCCATTGTGCTTAACTGAAACCCGTATGCCTTGCAAAATAGGAACAGCTTTGGAAATGGCTTTTTACAGGATAATAGAATGAATAAGATTAAGAAACTATCTTCTAGATGATTGTGCTCTAGTAATCGGGGAAAATGCTGTTTGGTAAGACCTGTAGGGTGTTCAGTTATCAAGAAGGTGCCGGAAGAATGAAGGATAACAGTATCCTAAATGTGAAATTTTATACCCCAAACAGTTTTCCTCTGTTGCATTCTTGTTCTGCAACCTTGTTTTGTAAGAGCAATCCATTAGAAGCCAGTAGGCTTGCTTTTGTAAGCATTGACCCACTGGTACATGAATTAACTGTGCCTTTGAAGAAGTCTGTGGCCCTGTCAAAATGGTGACTCTGTGTCTGAACGAAAAGTAGTCTGATATTTTTATCTCTTCAGAGCTCTGTGTAAGTTCCCTGGAAAAGAAGAAACTGAGATGCAGAAAGTAAACCATGAACATAAAAATCTCAGAACTGCTGGTGGTGTTGAAAGTTCAGTCCTATTTTTAGACCTAAATAATTTATTTCTTCCAAAGTCTCTTCCACTCCCACTTCTTCCAAAATCTGTGTTTAAAAACACACAAATTTGTGAAAAATGCACTTGACTGTCTCTGAGTAACAAGCCAGTTGTAGCTTGTTTGTCTCAGCAGATAGACTGCTGTGAATTGGCTTTCAGTTCAGAGAGTTGGGAGATAAACAGAGCTGAAAAGAAAGTAGCACTTCCACAACTTCAGCCACATCCATCATTGGGAGGAGCAGATTTTCCTGTGTGTGAAACTGCCGAGAGCCATAACTGCAATTGAGATGTTTTATCAAGCTGTTCCATGTGAAAACACCTCATCCCCCTCCATAGGTTCAGTCAGTGAGTTTGGCTGGATGATATGATAAATTAATAAGAAACAGTATCTATGCTGTATATTAAAGCTGAGATACTAAATACAAGAAACCACATACAGAATAAAGGCTTTAAATAGGAAGAGAGTTCCAAAAGGAACCACTAGGCATTGTTAAATAGTCTGCATGTGATTTCTGACGTGCTTGGGATGAAATTTTGGACATTGATTTGATTTTGTACAGTTGTTTGGGTTTTGGGTTTGTTTGGGTTTTTTTAAATGAATAATACCAGCTGTAATGTGTTACACAGGTTTCTTGCTGCAGCATCATAGTGATAGGGATCAGCTTGTATCTATCTGTTGGAGAACAGGATCATTGTTCTGGCTCCTCTAGCTAAATATGCAATATATGCTGTAAATTGCCTTTATTATATGCTGCTTAAATATCTCATTGTCTGCTTTGCATACAAGCAATTTATTGCTGCTTATGTTCTGACAGAATGAAAACTAATGTTTAATTATGCATTGCCCTAGTAATGTGGTGTTTAGGGTGAATGTATCTGAATTAAATAAGGGCCATTAATAATGCCTAACAATTTATGATATATTCATTGCGTGATTTCAAATCATATAAATTAGAGAAGCTTATTTGAAATGTCACCAATATAAGATGGCTTTGTGGGAACACTTCTCTGTGTGCTAATTTCAGAATCATTACCAGCTGAGTCTTACTATTTATTCAATGTCCAGTAGGCTTTTATTATTCCCTTATTTGCAGTTTAATTACAACCTCTGTTTTCCTGACAGTGTGAATTCAATCCTAAACCTGCAGGAGCAAAATGAGTTGCAATCAGCCGGTTTTTGCCTGAAAGCCTGCTTTCGTGTCAGCCCCCTCCCACCTGCCATGGCCAAGCCACAGCTCTGAGCAGATCCCTACAGCCACAATTTTTTGTACCATGTGTTTAAAGGGGCAATGCCAGTCTAAGGCTTTTTAAATTGTTCCTTCTTAAAGCTCTTAAGTTGTGGGGGATGTCTCCATCTCACATAACCACCTGGTTTTATACCAGTATCACAGAAGATATTTGAATAAATTACTTAAAAGGAGGTTTCTGTGTTGCTTATTAATATCTTGTGTGCATGAGTTTTCAAATGTTATTAATAGGCATGAGGTTTTATACATAATATGCATGGTTACTGTGGAACTAAAATCTTAGTCATTCATATTTAAAATAATCCATTCTCTAAGGCTATTATATGGGATTTAAATTCCTCAAAGATATAGTAAGCATTGTCTGTTTCAAATAACAAAACAAACTGCAGCAAAACTTTGCATTGGCAACAACAAATCAGGGCAGTTAAAGGATGTAGGTTGCAGGAATAAAAGAACTTTCTCAGTATGATGCACGTGCATTTATTGTAGAAATGCTATAAATGTGGGTTCTTTTAGAAGTAGTTGTAATTAAGTGAATGTTTGATCCTGAGCCCTCAGCAACAAGTCAGTCCTCTGTCCAGTAAGCTCTTTCTGCTTCATTTATGTGTTGTGATTATCTCTTGTGGGAAATTATTTCTTGCTTATGATTTGGTTACATTCAGAAGCACTCCTTAGAGGAAAATGGGTATTTCTTATTTCTTTACGTAATTATTACAGCTATAGTAACACAGTTTCTGTTGTAATTGGGAATACTGAACTTTCATCCTCAGAGTCACATTTCATTTGCTATTGCTAAGGGAGCTAGCTGTATTTAATGGGTAACGTGAAGAGATGCACATAATACTTGGCAAAGGTATCACATGCATCTTACTTAAAATTTTCTGTCACGCTTGACTTGCAAACACAGAGAAAAGTAAACAAAATTTTCATCTGAGATGAGTTGGAAGGCTCAAAATGTCTTCTTTGTGTTTCATATTTAGTGCCTTTCAGATGTGACCATTTCTTTACACGGTGGTGGCAAAGTGGAGAATTGATCCTTCTGACCTTTCCCTTTTTGCTTTTCAAGAGCTGTTTGGGGGGGAGTTTTGGATTTTGTTTCTTCACTCCATGCACCTCCCTCCCCCCTGCAATGTGGTTCCAGTTTCCACCAAGATCTAGTCACACAGGTATTCCTTTCTGCCTTGTGTGCACTTTCCAATCTGGCCTTATCAAATCTATAACAACAAAAAAAAAAAAAAAGTACTATTGCACAAAGAACCAGATCTTATACTTGAAGGGTTTAAATTAATTAATGGCCTGTGCCGCTGGGACATGCCATTAGTCAGCTGGTGTGCTATACCAAAGGTCACTTCTACTGTGTGTTCATCACCTGCTTTTTTATGTTCCTCTTCTGCTGAAGAGGGATTCCCTAAAATATTATAGAAATTACTTCTACATATCTCAGAGTTGGATAA
>VYZV01004492.1:4701-16079 GCA_013401275.1 Pandion haliaetus | reverse complement strand
TGCTGAGGCACAAAAATAGACCTTAAATGTGGTCCCAACTTAAGAGAGCTGATGACCACTGCTAAGTGTATTTGTCACTTTTTCATAACTTAGCAGCTATTATTATTTGTATTTGAAAAAGAGTTTATCATGCTTCTGTAGATACACGATAAAAGATAGCCCTCTACACACCATTTAGTCTTGGAATCTAATCTGAGAGATCAGTTGGGCACGTGATTAACTTTAGCTGATAAATAGTTGTACACATATGATTTGCTTGCATTAAACATTAGCTAAATATAGAGTGTAATCATAGGTGAAAATAGGTAGAGGAGAGAGTAGAGAGCAGTAACAAATCTATGTTGGCATTTTTTTTGCATGCTTTCTGGAAGTATAGACTGGTTTTGCTGAAAAGGAATGAGCAAGTCAGTTTGATGCCCTCCTAGCCTTTACTGTGAATTTGGCCTTTCATCTTCAAAGTACTTTCCAAACATTTATTAATTATCTTTACAACATTCCGTGAGACTGGTAGATAAATATCACCCTGCTTATGAGAAACCGAAACATACAAGGTGGAGTAATTTGTTCACGGCCACATGGTGAGTCAGCAATGAATCTAAGATCAGAATCCAGAAGTGCCTGGCACCCAGCCTGTTGGTCAGTCACTGGATTTAGTCTCTTTCTCAGTCCTGTCTTCCTGTGTGCCAAAGCCTCATTATTTTTTTTTCTTTGCTTTCTTCCCATTTGCCTTCTACTTCCCGCTGGCCCCACTAGTGATCAGATCATGTCTGCCCTGGCAGGTACAGTCTTGAATTTTGTTTCTTCTCCCGCTCCTTTCCTACTTAAATAAATGTCCAGCCTTCTTGTTCTCTTATGTCCTGTCTTTGGCCTGTGCATTTTAGAGAAAGTAATAAACCTTGAATTGAATGTATCTTGCATTTGTTAATTTGATAAATCAGAGCATAATTATGTAATTTTACTAATTAAATGGCTGTACCTAACAAAGCTGAGTCACAAGAATGAACCTCATGTCTTGAATTAGTCAATGGAATACTTCTGTTGATGGCTTCCTTTAAATCTCCAAGTCTAGGCACCTATACAAAATGTTAAAGAACTGAACCATTTTATTCCAAACAGTGATTCCCACTGCCAATTTCCATGTATTTAATTATCTAAGGAATAATAATTGTGAAGACAGGCATGTTCCCCCGCACAATTTGGAATGATTCTCACCTTCCTAGTGAGTACCTCCTTCAGTTACTACTACAACCTGCTATTCACTACAACAGCACAAGCTCATGTATTGTGGAGCCCTCATTTTCTCCTTTCAGACTGCCTTCTAAAAATCAATCAGGATAAGTTCCCCATTAAGACTCCATCCAAGGGTTCTTATGGCCCCAAGCGATCATCCTGGAGGAAGTTATGTAAGGCCAAACTCACACCATCCAAATTGCAACTAAGTGATAGTGTTTCAATTGGTTGGCTGTAGGCTTTTCCAGTGGAAAATGCTGGACACAAAGACTGAAGTAGGATTTGGGAAAACTGAATGTGGCCCTCAATCTTCCTGAACCTCAGTTCTTCCACAGTGTAGCTGTAATACCTAGTACAGAAGTGCTGCTGAGTCTCAGCGTAGCAATATTGGCAAAGTACTCTGAGGATTACATACAAACCAAAAATTTAACATTCTAATAAACACATACCGTCCTAAAGATTTAGCATGTCTCCAGCAGCCTCAGTGAGGTTTTTAGAGAGTAAAAGTTTGATCTGTTTTTCTAAATTTAGGCACCTGTTTGCATCTGAGATGACAGAGGGTAGCCTGTCTGCCACCCAGTTAATACACCAGAAGAGCACAGGTTTCTTATGGGACCGATGTTGTATTTGCTGTTTGGGTGTTTCAGATATACAGGGGTCTCTCCAACTAGATGCCTCTGTTTAGGTGGCTTATTTTGGCCCTAGGTAGCATGTAGTCACTCTGCAGTTTTTCAGCTAAATTAATCACCATTTTGAAACTTGTTATGCACAACAGCATAAACAAAATACTTGTTTTGCAATGGGAGGTATGAAATCGATTGCTGACAATAAGAATGTGGTCAAAACAGAAAGACTACAGAAGAAAGGAATTCACAAATGAAAAACCTGTGCTCCTCAGGATGGATGTGAATATTGTGTAAATGGACATTAGTTAGAGGTTTAATTGTGTCAATGTTTTCTTTAATAATTATATGTTACAACAACTCTTCTGTTTGTTCGCAAGGTTAAATACATCACAACAATGCTTCTGACCGTGTCTGACATCCAGAATTACACCTTCACTTAAGAAACATCCTCTGCCTGTTTATCCTATATAATTTCCCAACCATTTTGGAGCCCTATACTTAATTGACTTTGGCATGGACTCTCATCCTGAAAACACTTGGAAGCACGTGCATAATGAATACTTGACTATTTCTAGTGAATACAGTAATGGGCAATTATGTGTTTTTATAGGACTGAAGACATTATTAGTGAGCAGCCCATAGATTTAAAAGACAACTTACTTGAAATTTACCTTGAAAAGCAACTTATGTCAATCTCTCCTGCAGTGAAGCAAGAGCCCTCCCTCAGCCCCAATTGAGGTCAGAAAAAAAATATCAATATACTGTATTAAGAGACAATTTGAAATCCATCCATCTTGCCATGGTTTTACTTTTTCCATGCGCGAACCCATGCGGTGTAGTTTAAGAATATAGCTAATATGCAGCTGTTCTTTGCAGTACCAGTAATGTACAGACTTAGTTAAATATTTTCTTCTCAGAGTTGTTTGAAAATATTTGCTTTTTTTCCTGACACGTATATGGCAGGAAAGGATTCTTGCTAACTCACGTTTGACTCGCATGCCAGGCTTCATGTGACCAGGACCCCCATGATGTTGCTAACTTTCCATATCAGTTCCCTTAATTTATTAACGTTTGATCTCCTGATGTGCAGAATCTTAAAGATCTGATTGTGTTTATTGTATTAATTTAACCTTGATTTAAATTGAACTGATGCATGAGCATTGAATACAGACTTACTTTTCATGAGCAGTTTTCTTCTGGTAATATCTAGTTATGTACAACCCTTCCCCAAATTCAAATCCACATTGCCTTTTCAAACAAACAGGATCAGTTTTTGACCATTTCTTCTTCACATACACTGATTCTACTTGATGGATCTGTCATGGGATTTATTTACAGTTCCCCCAAAAGAGAGGTCCGCAGCCTGCAGTTTGTGAAATTGAGTGCTGAAGGTGATAAAGTTTCCATGATCATAGAATCATTTAGGTTGGAAGTGACCTCTGGACGTCTAGTCCAACGCCCTGTTCAAAGTAGGTCCCAGAACATGTTACTCAGGGACTTGTCCAGTCGTGTATTGGACACCCCCAGGATGGGAATTTCCCAGCCTTTCTGGGTAATCTATTGTAGTATTTGACCACCTTTGTGGTAAAAAAAAAATTATTGTAGCTGTTGGAATTTCTTAAGTTCAAACTTGTGTCTGTTGCCTCTTGTCCTATTACGGTGCACCTCAGAAGAGTCTGGCTCCATCTTCTCTGTATCCTCTGACAGTTTAAGATGGGCCCTGAGGCTTCTCCGTCAGCCTCTCCTCTTACACGGTGGGCTCCAGCCCCCTGACCATATTGGTGGCCCTTTGCTGAACTCAGTCCAATATGTCAATGTCTTTCTTGTCCAGAAGAATCAAAAACTGGTCACAGTACTCCAGATGCAGTCCAACAGGTGCCAAAGGGGGGAAAGGATCAATTCCCTGGGCCTGCTGACTACACTCTTGTTAAAACCCAGGATGCAATTGGCCTTCTTTGCTGCAAGGACACACTGCTTCATGTCCAGCTGATTCATGTTCAACTTGTTGTTCACCAGGCCTCCCCGATCCATTTCTTCACAGCCGCTTCTTATTATACAGTTGTCCCTCAGCCTGTACTGTTGAATGGAGTTAGTCCATCCCAGATATAAGACTTTGCATTTGCTTCTGATGAACTTTTTGTCGAAATGTTGACCACACTTGTTTCTCAAATTTTCAGTGGGAACTTATATTGAGACTTGATTTCCCTAATTATTTAAATGTATCACAATTTAGGCCACTGAGCATAATTGTTCAATGAAAAATTGTACTTTAGCCAGCTATCTGGTTTAGGGTAACAGGTCATTCCATCCATTTGGGAGTGCTAGCCATAATAATAGGGTGGAGAAATATTATAGCAAGATAATAGCAAGCTATCAGTCATACTTGCGTTTTCTTGTTAGCTTGATTTAAGCTAATGAGTAGATTTGTGCTTAAGATACTGAAAAAAAAGAGCTCTGCAAATACTGTAAGCCACATTTTCAGCTCTGGTAAAGAAGTTCTTGCACAAAGCTGAAACTGAGGTCTAAGACCACCGTTGTGGCCAAAGACTATCTCTTTGAAGAACATCCTGAGGCAGAGGGGCTTGTATCTTGTCCCTGAGCACAGCTACATAAACATACTGGTGCCAACAGATTCCACATACCATTTTGGATATTAGGGGGGTCTCCCTGGCAGTATCTCTGTAATATGATTCAGGCGACGGGTGTCATTAATGCAACAGAGAGGGAGTGCTTCCCTTGGTATTACCTTAACTACTTTCACTTCAGATAAATTAGAAAATTAACATAACAATATTAATAAGAAATATGAATGTTCTTGTTAGAGCCACTATAAAAGAAATTTTAGAGCAAACTTACATTTTCAGGTTTTCTTTTTAATTTTTCAATTGCATATTAATACTGAACACCTTTTAAGAAAAAAGCCTGAAGATGGACAAAGCGTCCTATGGGATTGGTTTTACCTGACTGAAACAATAGTTAGTTGATGTTTACTAGTGTTAGTGAAGTCATATACTATCAGTGACAAGAAGGTATCAGGTCGAGTCTGATGGGTAAACTACTCCTTCAGAGTTAAAGCTAGAATTTATGAGAATTGAAAGCTAAGTAATTGTAGAATGATGGCTAATTACTAGATGGGTTATTATGAATAATCAATACAGTGCTAACACCAAAGGATTATGTTAATGATATTGCAAAAGGGGAGAAGACTGGCTTATTAATTTGTAATAAGATATGGCAACTTAGTTAATCGCTGTCTAACATTAAGTACAGTTAGATGGTAGTACAAGGTTTTTCTCATAAATGCATGCCAGAATCATCTGTGCAGGTTTTGCTAAAGATTTATTTGGCTAAGTCTCATGCCCCAGTGCAGAGCCCTGTTCACATACATAGAGTGCTGTGTATGGGTGAAGGGTTCCACCCATATTCATTCACCTGCAAAACTGATGCCCACAAAATTGATGGCTGTTGAGGTGGATGTTCTTTGTATAACTGCAGAATGGTTCAAATGAATGATTTTATTTGCTGACATACACTTATTTCATCATGTAATTCTAAGTACTTCTTGTACTTTATGCTTTGCCCTCCAAAAAGTTGCTTTAAAGTTGTGGCTAATTTGAACATAAGTGAATATTGGTCTCCAAAGACAAACATGTTTTTATAAAGACTGTTCTGGGAGACACCCAGAAACAGAAATTGATAGTGCAACTGAAGCTGTTCTAAGGGATTTCCCTCTGCCTGCTGTGGGATCACTGATACTACAGATTGTTCAGTTCAAATGAATGGCAGGTCAAAAGAAGCTTTTATTCCCTGGTTCACTTCTATTCCAAAAAGTCTTTCAACATTGTCTTAAGTCTAGGAATTATTTTTTTTATTTCATTGAAATCAATGGAAACTAAACATGTACCTGAAGTTAAAGATGTGTTTTTAAGTATTTTCTTGGCATAGAATAAAATATTGCAGAAAGGTGAACAGGGATGTCAAAATCTGACTGCCTTAAAGAGGTCAACCATAATCTTCAACGGGAGTAGTTCAAGAGAAGAGTGCCTTCTACATATAACAGGGTTTCTTTTTTAAGCGATAAAAATACTGTCTGACTTGCTTTCACGTTTGATTTTATTGTATGTATCAAAATTCCTGAATGCTGAATTAAGAAATAAAGGCAAAATTCATAGGTATTAGAAGGCTATGGGGAAAATAACAAATCCCAATGTTTTCATACTGCATACTTAAATACAGACAGGAAACAAAATACTGTTTATTAAGCATTGTTGTATTGTTCAGTAACAGAACAATGACACCCTGTAGGAGACAAACTGCAGTAAGTTCTTATGAAGAAAACAAACAAAATGAGCTTAAATTGCAGATAGGCTGTTATCTTACCCTCCAGACTCATTTCAGTCTCTTCCTCAACACAGTGTTCCAATTCAAGTTGCTAATACCCACTCTTGAGAATGAATGTTCAGGATGATATAGGGAGTTTGCAGAAATGCTACTGTTGACATTTGGATGTGAAACATCCACTTGTTCCTAGTAGATGTGGTGTTTTCCTTTCTTTTAATTACTTTTTTCTCATTTGGTACAAGATGCTTTCCTTATTTGTGTTTTGGGTTTTCTTACGGCTGAGAAAGATTGGACAAAAGGAGTCTTACCGAAACAAGTTGTCACATACAATGTAGGACTTTAAGCAAGTTGTTTTGCTCACTAGTTAGGCTATCACTTTTCAATTACAAACGTCTTAGTTTGGGCATGTAAGCACAGAGCTGGTTCAGCCCCCTGAGCTGGAGTTTTGTGTAAGCTAGGTAATTCTAGCCTCTCCAAATAAACCTCTGAATTCTGAATTTGCTAAAGCTTCTGGATGGTTTTCCCACAAGAGTTTATCACAGGAGTCTAGCTCTGGTCATGAAAATGATGATTGTTTCAGGTTAAAATGACTGCAGTCTGTCATCTAGCCCTAAGAGACAGGAGCTGTCACTTTAAAGTCTGAGACAAAAAAAATCCAATAGAACCGTCACACTATGGATGTTAGAGAAAGTGGGAGGGAGTAGACATTTACTTAATGAGGATTAGTAGGTATAGATATTCAAATTACTTACATGTAAGTGAAATGAACAGTTTTGGAGTAAAAAGCATCTCTTGAAAGGAAGCAGGAATCCTAAAAAACCTGAGAGACTTTTCTCTGCCCCACCTCTGCCTGTTTCCCTGTGCAAATGCATTGCAAACTCTGAACTCTGAGCATCAGCTGATACAGAGACGGTAGTTCTGATAGTTGAATGTGTGGGATTATGAGCAACAGAGCCACAGCTTTCCATGCCTCAGTCATAGCAGGGCTCAGTTCAGTAAAGGCTTCTGTGCTTCACCCTTCAAAAGCCGCAGATTATATATATATTCTTTCTAGTTTTGCTAGGCCTTGTGTAAGCTAAATGACGAAAAAACCACTTTGCACACCAAGAGGGGTGTCTTAATGAAGAATGGTAACATCATGATAATTAAACTTCATGAAACCTCTCAGCTGAGTGTAAGATCTGAGCTTACATGACGTCTCTCACTATTATTCACCCCTCTTTGGTTAAACCATGATGACATTTGTGGGTATTATTTTGTAAAATTGCTATTGCTCTAGATTGAGCAGCTCTATTACAAACACAGTGCTTAAAGAAGCAGTGATGTGGGCAGTTGTTTAAAGCCAAAATATATCCTCTCTTACTTTTCAAGACATGTTTTTCCTGGAAGTGTATCTTTGAGTATTCTTGGCATCGTAGTTATGCACTTACCAATAATGAAAACATTTTCAGTTGTTTACATCTTGTAGTTGAATTGTTGCCCTTGTTGCCAGACAAGTTAAATATACTATAACTTTTCTGAGTTCTAGACAGCTGTCTCATTAGAAACATTTTGAAGAATGTTTCTGCCTGTTGAATGAAATAATTTTTATATTTTAATCTGAAACTTAAAAATTCTAAAAACTAATCCAGTAGTTACATTTCTTCACTCAAATAGTAACTAGGGAGATGGCATTAGTCATATATTTTTAATAAAGCATAAGGAATTTATTCACTGAAAAACTTTGGCTAGTAAGACTGTAACGTAAATATATGTCTTGTTAATTCCTGTGCATCTCCAGTGATGGGCTGTAAAGAATTAAAGAGATTTCCATTTATAACAAAATGCCTTTGTGACAGCTACAATAGCAGTAAATATAAATTCTGAAAGGGTTTTCCTCGCATGAAAAAAGAAACAAAACAAAGATAAATTGTGCTATCTAATGATCTGGAAAAGTAGCAATAAAAGAAATGATTAAGCCTTCCCATAGGAAAAGCAGAGATGTAGGTAAGAACAGGAAACGTCAAGTTATTAAGTAGGAGGCTAAGGCTGGCCTTGCGATAGAAGAGGCTGTAGGGCTGCCCACAAACGTCTATTCCAAAGAGTGGTGGAAAGCCAGGGTTATCTGCACAGCAAGGTTGTCTTACTGTTTCGGTCAACACTTGCTGACATAATCCAGGGCTTCTGCACATACTGGTTGCCCTTGTTGTAAAGAAAGATGCAAATCCTATTGAAGCTATTACCTCTGAAAACTCAGAAGCTGTTACTTGCAAACCCAAACATTGATATGGAAGCAGATTTTCTGAATCTAAAGACATCTTTTGGCACCTATGTTCAGACAAAAGCAGTATCTGGCATCTCCAAAATCCCACTTTTTTGTCTCCACTTCCACTCTGCCAGTGACAATTAGTCAGACCTGGGCTCAAATCCACAGCTGGTATGCTGTCCCATTATGCAAATTACTGCTGTAAGACTGCTGAGTCAAGTCCATACCAAGTAAAACTGGTAACTCCTCTCATACAGCTTCCAGCTATTAAACACCTCCCTAAATGCATCAGAAATCTGTAAATATTGTGGTGAAAAGACTCCGGTGAGCCAGCCAACCTGAAACAAGGGCTGCATCTTTAAGAACAGTCACAAGGGCTTCACAAAGCAATCTAATAAAATTTGGATTTAGTGGAGTATTAATACTTGGGACTTTTTTACCAGCATCTTTGATGTAAAAATCGAAGTGTTCAAGCTACTATGTTGGGTTTAACATTGGTCTTGTAAGGAATGTTCTGTTATTCCCTGTTTGAGAGGGAAAGAAACCTGAGCACAGACTTACTTTAATAAGCATCTGGGGCAAGATCATGCAGCGAAGTGGTGGCAAGTTCAGGAGGAAAGCTATGGATTTCCCCTAGCTGCCAACTCCACTGTTTCTGGAAGTAGGCAAATGCTTGATCAATCAGCTATGGCCTTTTAGCTGTATGTCTAGGACCTCTGGACATTTGGCAGGCAAATTGTCAGAAGAGGTGCTGTTACTGCCTTCAGATATAACAAATTCTGGATGATACCTGCTGTACTTGTTGGTAGTAGGCACCCTGTATCACATGTGCAGTGACTCTGGTATATCTGGGACATGCGTGACCTACAGTGTATGAACTGCGTGGTTTATTTGCGCTGTGCAAATGGTATGCATCATACATTGTGCACTATGGACAGGCTGACTTTATTGTGTGCAGATCAGCCCTAGGTTGTATACAATACAATCCCTCACTGACATCCAATACATTCAGTGTTTCATAGGCACATTGAATTCACTGTGTACATACTGGGCAGACTATACATCCTTCGTACGAGAAATCCCAGAGAGATATAGGAACCATTGCTTTTTAAATTTCAGAGGATGGTAGGTATGTTTTCTTGGCTTTTCTCATGCCTTAAATATCACCAAAAAGATTCATTACCCAGTAGGAAGAAATAACAAAGATGATGATTTCACCTATATAATCCAATGTACATGTATAAAGTACAGCGAGCATTTGATTAGAAATGATTATTTAAACTCTAATTCATCCGAATTGTTCTCTAGTAACAAAAAAAGGTCTAACCAGCAGTGCTTTTCTGGTAAGGGTTCCTAGTGTTACTGTAGGGAGAGTAAATCTCTTTAGGATCCAGTTCTGCTGCTGCTGTATTACGCGTGGTACCTGACAGACTAGATCAGAACCCCGATCCATCCAGTCCAGTGACCAAACTGTAACAGTGGCCAGAAGTGCCACCAGGGACAGGGGTAGAAAAGATGCAAGTCAAACGGGTTGGCCTGTACGGACCACTCTGGTCCTCTCACAGCGCTCCTCGAGCCTGTGCGTTGCCTTACTGCCCGAGCCAGAAGTAACTCAGCCGCCAGTCGGGGCCTTACTTCAGAAGACACCCGAGTTCATTCAGTGCATCTTCTCGCTGAATACACCAAAATGGTCAGTAAAGGTGAAAGCACTGACAGCTAATAGACTTAAACCCAACTAAGTGTCAGTTGATTTTGATACACTGTAGGTTATTTATTTAATATGGGCTAATAATATTAAAATGTTAAGTGTTAGGAAAAAGAATTCTCTTTTTAATCTGTGAGCAAAGAAGAATACAGTTTAAGCAGTAAGGCTTTATAAGATGAGCCATCAGGAAAATTTCCTCTACTTTTGATGCGAGTCTGAGAGAAGATTTTGTGCATTTTCTAAGGAGCATACCATAAGAAGAAACACTGAACTCACCTAGGATAACCAATCCCATTAAAATAGTAATTTCAGGCTTCCTATGTTTATATGAATTTTTATTTCTGTATTATTTTTTCCCAAAGTATAGTTCCCTTTATGCAAAGGATAAACCGTGATTCATGCATAGAAAGTCATCTAATTAATACAAGAAATACTTTGAACAAGATCACAGGAGTGGCAAAACCAGAAGAGATTATTGGTCTATTACGTCAGGCACTTACTTCTGGGATGGCCTATATACTTGGGGGGAAAAAAAAAAAACAAACCAAAAGCACTTTTACACATGTAGGAGGGAACTTTGCAGTATTACGCAATGAAAAAATCCTCTCAGCCCTGGCAGCCAAGAGCAATCATTTGTGTTTTCTGAAGCACAAGGACACATACTTCTGAATTATTTTCATAGTATCCTGAAGAAAACGAGCCTATCGTACATTTTGACCGTTTTTCACGTTCTATAAAAAGGCAGGTTTCGCTGGTGGTCAACGCTGAAAGTAGGTCACACGGGGTGCAAAGTCAGTATTTACCGTAGTAAATACTTGATGGGCTACTTGATGTGAAGCAGACAGCCTGAGCCAGCATCAACCGGCCGACTTCTGCACCACCTCCATTACAACAGAAGGCTGTTTCAGCCAAACAGCTGAAACTTTGGTACCTTGTTTTTTTCTGGGCGCCATGAATTGGGAGCACTGCCATTTGCAGGCTTTCAGCCACAGCCTCGTGGTATTTGGCGCTTATCTTGCAACCCCAGCCTCTCGCTGTATTTGAACATTCGGGGATTTCACGTTTTTTAAGCCTTCGGGAAGTAAAAAGGCAACAAAAAAGAGCCAAACCAGAGGAAGAACACGCACAACACCGAAAGCACGCCCCGACGCTTTTTCAGCGGCCCTCGCGGTTGCCGGGGGGTCCAACACCTGACTGCGGGGAGCCGAGGCCGCCGAGAAGGGCCGAGGCC
>VYZV01004486.1:8232-19162 GCA_013401275.1 Pandion haliaetus | reverse complement strand
CTCCCTTTTTTTTCCCCACCCACAACACACATAAAAAAAAAAAAAAAAAAAAAAAAAGAGAGAGAGAGAGACACTGCAAGAACAAAGTTGGTTCAAAGCTTGCAAATGTTGGCAGATTCAGGAAAAAAATGGAAACCAGCCTACTCCCTGTATCTAATTCCCCTGATCCTCTCATTAGATGATACAAGACAATCCTTAACATTTGAAGATTCAACTGACATTTGCACAAAGAGAAAGAATATTTAACTGTCTAGAACAGTTATGGTATCCACAAAACAAAAGAAAAAATAATCTGCTACTTGAAAAATAAAGTCCACCACTGAGAAATTAGAAGCATCTCTAATATTAATACATCTTAAAAGGTATGGAGAGAGTTCCTTTAGGAACGGCATGTATCTTTAGCATTTGCTTGGCCTGTTTTTGAATTATCACATAAAAAAATACATAGATGTCAAAATTTTTTGGTATTATTAACCATTTAATATTATTCTTCAAGACAGAAAATTACTTTTAGAAAGATGGAAAACACAGAATCAGGCTCCAGTACTATTTCGGTAAAACACAGAAGAGTATTTTATCGACAGTCTCAACTGTCTGTTTGCTATGTCACATTCTTCCCTTTTAATGTAATTACAGACTACATATTCAATGGAAAATATATCAAATCATAACATAGCAAAGGCTGATTGCCTCTGGTCTTTCATTAGAGATGAACTTAAAATTTCCAACGTCAATTCATCTGCACAGCCACCAAGAGCATGGCTGAGACTGCCACGACATGGACCAAAGACTGCCTCGAGGTACTTGCAAGAGGAAACACTCATTACTTCCTTGCTTTCTAGGAGCTGAGATCAGAGCTTCTAAGAAATAGATTTTGAGGTAGAAAATTATATGCAAGGAACTGCCTGAATGAGCAAAAGTTCATGCTGTTCCTGTGATTCTTTACCCGAATACATGTCGTATTTTAAGAGAAGAAAAATATTTTATGGAAAGAGAAGTCCATCTCCCTTTTATTCCCATGTTCATGTGTCTGAACTCTTTATGCTTGATCCTTTTAAAAATAAAAAACCCAAAACCACTTCAGGAAAGCCAAAACAGTCTTACTGGTACTTCAATACCTGAGTGCAAGTGCTGGCTTGTCTGATTAAGTAACCTGTGGAGTTCTTAATAACAAAGACAATTATAATTCCGTTTTCATAAAAATCAGTTAGAACTATGTCTTGAAACTACGTATGTGAAAACTAATACTCAGATAGAAATGAGCTATTTAAAAACTTTAACTTCAGTTACTGTGAGGGACTGGACAAACTATGTTCTTATTTTTTAAGGTATACAATCTAAATTATCTTTTTGATGAGGTTATCTATGGTTGAAATGCAATACATTTAACAAACTTTTTTTTTTTTTTTTTTAAATCAGAATTGGCAAATATCACTACCACTCCTCTTGGCTTGGACAAAAATTCTCGGTAACTTAAACAAAGCAACTTTCCAAAAGAAATTCTGCAGCTTACAAAAATCAGATGCACTATGAAAGGGAAAAAAAGGGTGAAGGTATTTTAAACTTAGAATTAAAATTCTAAATATGAACTACTTCAAATTCTTTTAATGAGAAAGTCCAAAGCTCCCAGCTTGCTAGCAGGAACCCAGAAGCCAGGGAAGCATCCAGGACTTTTAGACTCCCCCCAGCACGCCCTGGAGCAGAGCTGCAGGAATGGGGGTGACTGCCTGGCTGCAGCAGTCCCACACCACTGCAGTCGCTCCAGCCATCACCCCATAGGGCAAGTGGGGCTGGCAGCACCAAGGCAGCTTTCTGTTGGAAACCCCTCTGTGTCCTATCGGGAATTTTTGAGGAATTCATTAAAATCGGTTACACAAAACATCCCACAGGAAAAAATGCCAACCATGTTTAGATCTGAGCATGGCAAATAAAACTGACTATAGAGCGCTATATTAGTTAAGAAGCTTTTTACAGCTTACCCACTTCCCCCCCTCCCTTTTCTACTGTAACAGCACTACAGCACACCTAAACTATTCTATAATAATGCCAGTTTTGAGCTCCTGATGCACTTTTTAAGATTTCAAGGTCTGGAGAGGAGCTTTCAGTGTTCCTCCTCCAAATATTGAAGCGTAACTTGGGTGTTCTTATTAACTCAGTATCATCACTCCCCACATCTAAACTGACACCAATATGCCCACATTCACTCCCCAAGTTATACTATAATGCAGTGTCAGAACTAATTTTAAGCCATTTGTTTGCCAAGCAATGTTTTGGGGGTTCACACATCTTCCCTGACAGCTTCTACTCTTCTGCTCCCTGCAGAAAAATGAGTATCCATTATGGCCTGTGTAGCTTATGCCATGAAAAGAACTGCGATCTTCTTTTCTCACATTTTGAGGCACTGGATTATTTTGTCACTACATTTATTTATGCTCTTCTCTATGAAAGAGCTTTCTCTTTACCCAGCATGGATATAACAGCTGTGATTTTTTTAATTAGTAATACTTCTCTCCTACAGAGCTTTACTCACAATTTCAAAAGACTTTTGTAACAGACAGTAATGGAAATCTAGCACTTTTTCTCCAGTATGTGATGCTATTCTGTTGTCAAAAGCGTACTTGGAGATATTCGAAACTCTTCTCAAGATCATCATAGCATTAATGGTTGAGCACGCAGCATAATCCTCTATTACGGTTGACTGAGATACACACAAAAAGATTTCATTACTTTTAATAATAAAATTTTATTTCAAAATATAAAAATCAGCAGAGCATTATCTCAAGATGTGGCTTAGCCACATCAGTGCCTTATTAAAAATACAATTCATTTCAGCTATTGAAATGCTTCTCAACCCTTATCCTCCCACAGTTATTACAGTGTCATATTTTGTGGCAAGCTCGAGTATTACCTTTGGGGTACTACAGGAATGCTTGATATCCCATTTCTTAATAAGCTCTTTATTTTCCAAATATATGGAAAAGATGATGCTGAAGTTGAGATATTAATCACAAGAGGCAAGAGGTGCAAATACATATGTCCTATTAAATGACAGAGCCATCTTAGGCAACACCTCTTTTCATTATCTATCTCCAGGTACTTCACAGTTCCATAACCCATGAAGTATCTTCTCCTTTAATCTAGGGAAACTAAGGCACAAACACTAACGCACTCAGATTTACAGTCCTCACAACCCAGTTTCAAATACTCAGTACTGAAATAAGAGTCTGTTTCTCAAGGTTTTGTGAAGTTACAATTTTTTAAGAGCTCAGTATGCAACATACTGAACCACTGTGAAGATCAGTGGCTTCACAGCTCCCAGCCACAGAACTCGCACAGATCGAGGTGTTTACTCACTGCTTACATCGGAGGCCACAAACCTTACTATCCTTGGTCATCTGTACAGCCTAAAATTCAAGGCCATTAAATGGGCGCCAAGCCTTCCAGCATGCCTACATGGCCAGTACAGCATTTTCCCCATCCCACAACACACAAGAACTAAGCAGCTCACATGAGCTCCTTTAGATTCAATAAAGAGGCATCCCTCTGACTAACACCACTTCTATCCCAATTTAGGAGGTGTGCCCAGGAAAGATCTAACATATTAACAACACACAGTTCATCATAAAACACAGGGGCAAGAGTCCTTTACATTAAAGGAAACATCACAGGGTGTTACTACCTAATTTTATATGGAAAATTAGCATAGTCCTTGAATTTAGCTCTTACACCTCTTCATCGGTGCTCTCTTCATCCTAAACCAGATTTAAATCTACATTTCTAACCTTGCAGAAAGGACCCTGGCTACCACATTGTCACTGATTTTTATTGAGTTGAAAATACCATATGAACTCAGTTGGTTGTGAATGCTTCAACTGGAAAATGCGCACTGTTCAAAACTGTAGAAAAATAGTTACAGGTAGGCCGCATTTATTTTGAGATGGGAAAAACTTCACTGTATAAAACAAATTCCCAAAATATGCCCCACGTATTGATTTAAATTTCCTGATAGTCAGGCAGAT
Organism: Pandion haliaetus; assembly: GCA_013401275.1. Classification (NCBI taxonomy): domain Eukaryota; kingdom Metazoa; phylum Chordata; class Aves; order Accipitriformes; family Pandionidae; genus Pandion; species Pandion haliaetus. The sequence continues at coordinate 15,143 of VYZV01004486.1, read as the reverse complement.
GTCTAAACAAAAACAAGTATTAACAGAGATCAAAACAGTACACACAAACCAACAAATTCCTTTAATTAGTGAAAAATCTGTATTCTCTTTTAAAGAGAATAACAAAAGGGAGGTTTTTTGGAGGGGAAGAGAAGAAAATCCCAGCTCTCTTCAGTGGCACTGAGCATCAGTAACCTCCAGGTCACCAGCAACAACTGAAGGTAGTTAACAAATGGTTGCTCTTGAGAGTCCTAAGGAGTTAGTTTTCTAGGATCACACTTTGTATAGCAAATGAGCAAATGTTCACAATCAAGAAAAACCTATTAGAAATCCTATTCTTGGCAGACTCAGTAGAGAATAATGAAACAAGAGGAACATAGGAATTGAAGGATTATTCACTGTCTAGCACTGGAATTTTTGACACGAAGAAGAGAGAAAGTAAACAGGATGTGGTGTGAAACACTACATTGCCGTATTTCTGAAAGGGATTTCCTGGTCAGAAAAAAGTGCAACATGCAGCACATGCTGGTACATTCAGTATCACCACAAAACACCAGCCTGATTGCACACACACCATGCGGGAGCAGCGGCCATTTGCCTGGCACGTTCTGGATGTCCAAAAACTTTCAGAACAAGTTGCCAGACATCTGGAAACGCTAGACGAAGGGCTAGAGCCCACAAACTCTTCTCACGCAACACTGCCAGGTGAAAAAGAGGGCTATCTCCAATGAAATCTAGATGTATGACAGCCCCAAGTATAATTCATACAGGGTTATTAAAGAATAAGTGTTCCTTAGTATCCTCCTATGTAAATACTATTACTCTAAGATAAGGATGCCTAAGGGTGCCTTCTTCCTGCTGAGTGTAATTGGTTACACTTGTACAAGTCCTAAGCGAGCAACAGAGGTAGGCATGTAGAAGGAAGATGAAAAACAAGAAAAGCAATACGGGCAAATAAAAGCTTGTCTAAACATATGTAGGTTCTTGCTGAATTGTTTTGGAATAAGAAACTTCAAGTATGCAGGAATTCAGGAATAAAAGCTCCTTGCCCCTATTTATTGCAACCTATGGTCAGAGAGGTTCTGAGGATGCTCTAACTGTAAGTGTCCATTCATCCCTAATAGTCTGTTCAGAGTAATAAAACAAGGAAGTTATGTAAGAAGAGGTGACAGAGAATAGAAGTAAAACCAAAAACTATGAAATCTGCGCAGTGAGATAAGTAAATCTAGTACTGAATAACTAAGATCTCCGTCCTCTCTTGAGCACATTATTTCTCTTTGCTTAAAAATTCTAAGAATTTTCCCGTCTCTTGTCACTTGCATGGAACAGCAAGAAATGCTGTGCTGGAAAGGCTGAACTCTGCATGCTGCTCAAAGTTATTTTTGTCACACTTAAGGCTGCTAAGGAAGGTTTGAAGTGTGACTATTAATGTGCTGCCTTTTAACTAGTTTTTGGTTTGGGGTTTTTTGTTTTTTAATGTATGGAATAGGCACTCATCACACAAAACTTTTTGATATGCAAATTTGTAAATGTTTTGACAAAATACAAGAAATTTAAAAATCCAAGGAAAGTACACCCCTCTAAGAGCTCTAGTATTTTTTAGAATTAATATAATCCAGTCATAGGTGCTTTTTTCCTGACGGGAACAAAGATTTTTCTAAAAACAACCTCCTTCCTATGACAGCATCATGCCAGAATCAACAGCATCTCCAAGAAAAAATAAAAGGTGGGCAAAATCACAGAAGAAACAAAGGGAAAAGGTTGTTTCTGGCAGTATAAAGTAAACGCCTACAATTAAAGTTAACAGGATGAAAGGTAAAATACACATATGGGACTGAAAGACTTTTTGCATAGGTGGAAGAATACAAAACCTCTTTCTTCCAGAACAACATATTCAGCAACCTGTGTTGAAGTTGTTAGCTCCACGGAAAAGGGCTCACGTCTAAAGTATCATTCTAGGTAATCTCAAGAGAGGTCAAGCACTCACTAACACAGACACTTAGTGCTCCTGGCAGGGAAACAGGTAGTACAATTTGGGTGGGACGCTCTTTGAGGACAGTGACATGGCAAGGCTGAGCCCATCTAAAAGCTGCCCAGGACCACAGGGTAGAGTCCCCGCCGAGGCCACGCATCTCACTCATTACAGCTCCGCTCCCTGCTCATCTCCTGGTGCCACCCCTGGATTCCTGTCTGACAGCACAGGTACACCAGCGCAGCTCTCCAACTCAAGAGAAAGCTATCTACCTTCTTGGTCAGGATAGTTTTCTCATGGATTAACAAATTAGACCAGCTCCCTGTGCAGTCACACGAACACCAGAGCCAACCCAAGGGAGGAGGAAAGGAGCCTCTTTCAGCAGTAGTAGTGAGTTCAGCCATCTCATGTAACTGCACCCTCAGACTAAGTTTCAACTCGTTCCTTCTGCACACTGTTCTATGTCATCATTTCTCACTGCGGCAAAGTGACATAAAATGCTTAAAATGTTTCGTGTAAAGTTGTTGTTAAATCTTAGACAGGTAAGCAGCACGTAATTCCAAACAAGCCTATCTGGCTCATTTTAAAACTTTAGCAAAGATTTTACAAGATGACCATACATCTGCATCTGCAAAAAGCTATGGGGCATACAGCAAGAATGTGTTCAGCCTCTCTCTTCAGTCAATCTTTGACCTTGTCACAGCTGTTATTTCAGTGTGTGCTGAATGCAGGTTAAAACAAGAAAGTAAAAAAAAAAAAACAAAACACTGACAAAAGCTAGCAAGGCCCTGTGAAGTATCTGTGTTACACCATGGACTACCTGTGTTTTATTTTGTATGTATAAATGGTTTAGATATAAACTGTGACAGAAAGTTTGGTAAGATTTTGAAGTGACCTACCTTTTCATATGTTTATAAAGTTTATTTAATCCTTCTGTGCCTTTTCTTTTAATAGCAAATGTTCTAAATATATTCAGTTTATGAGCTTTACCTCTCAACATTTGAAACAGTATGCCATAGGGAACTTTTTATAGGAAATGTGTTTAACAACAAATATTGGTTTTACATCTCAGAACAATTTCATTTGTTGAAAGAAAATGTTCTATGCTTTTCTAAAACACACTATCTGCACTTCTAAAGTTTCTATAGCTATGCAAAAATCCATTAGAATTTAAAATTGAGCCTTAACTAAATCACAGTTATCATACAGTTGTTACAATAAGCATTAGTTTGAAAGCTATGCAAAAATAAAAGTTCAAAAATCATCATAAGAATTTATCATAAAAGTTTAAGTCTCCCACTTGCATAACTCTGCAGATGAACTACCAGTGTAACTAACTCATTATCTCAGATTAGCTGTTATAAATATAGGCCACACTAACCAAATGTCAGTGTTATCTATTGTAAAGAACCATCTTGAATTAAATGACATAAACCCCCTTATGTTTGGGTAGGGCAGAGACGGACAAAGACTACTAGGCATAAAGAAACATCAGAGACCATGGCAGTTGCCATAAAATTTAAAACAACAACAAAGTAATTGTGACTGACATTCAATCACATACAGAAGATTTGAGTCTTAGAGATGTGGTAAAAACCAAACAAGAAGAGTGAGGTGCCTCCGCTAGTAAAAATGCTTCTCTTAATGAAACCCTAGAAGTACCCCCAAGTCAGACACATACTCAAGCAGAAACCTCATCCATTATCACCTATCTCCATTTCTCTTTCCAAGCAATTACGACAGTCTCTCAAACTATTACACATTCACCTGTTTTCTGAAGACCATGTTTTTCTCGAGCAACTAACAAGTAAGCATGATGTAAGTTATCTGCTACTCAACACAGGACTAGCTTTAGACGATGCCACAAGAAGAGAGAGTTTCAGCACAGAAGTAAGGTTTTCTAACAGCTACAAAAAAAGGTCAAAAGTGGTAGTGTGCCCATACAACCATCAGAAATTCCTTCAAGATGCTGACAGCCTATATAAGGGAGCGGGGGGGAGAAGGGGAACACGGAGGACAGGAGCACTCCTTTCAGCTCCCTGCTACAGGGCTGCCATGGCTACACTGTCCGAGCATGCTCTTCAGTGGGAGAGGTTTCTGCTCAGCTAACGCAGTGATTCAAGTGATTTCCATCAGCTCCTGTCCCCATTTCACCATCTTCTCCTATTCCATGAGAAAAGTTATGTCACAGCAGGCCTGGTAGCAATGTCCTTATAATACTTCACCACACATTTCCTTTCAGTTGATAATAGTGCCATTGCACAGACAAAACAGTGCCTGCAAGAAATAAGCAGCAGGATAAAAACCAGATGGCTGAAGTTAAGCGCAGGAAGACAGGAGCAATGCTTGCAGGGAGGAGAAATCATTTTGATGAGCTGAGACTGTGAACAGGGCTCTCCACACAAAGGGAACATACCCTGCCACAACACAGCCTGCAACAGCATAAATATGAAATGAAATTTGAATGAAATATTGTTATCTATATCACCTAAAGGCTGAATTCTTTTCAAGCAAGTACCAGATGAATATGACACACATTTTTTTAATTTAATGTCAGGCTAATGCAGCTTCAGCTGTTTAGATGACTACCTGTCAACCACAATCAAAAACACCATTTTGAAAAACGTGAAGTGATCTGTAACACAAGTTGAGAACATTGACAGCATATTCCCTTACAGCACATCTATACCTTCACAAGCTTGCTTCCAGGCTGGTATAAGCCTTGGCAGTGATAGGCATGACTCTTACATCCCAAATCCCCAATGACCACCTCCATCCATAAAAAGACAAATGTTATCAGTGACAGAGGAACCAGAAACACCTATGTAAGCCCAACATGGTTCAAATCTTTAAATCTTGCTGAAGATAGGGCACTCTAATTCCTAATAAAATGACATGAACTCTTAAGAGCCCAGAACAGGAGAACTTCAAGCACAACATATGATCCACAGTATTTTCCCTGCCCTTGCTATGGTTTTAAAAAAAAAAAAAAAAAAAAAACAAGTTAAAACATTTCAGTCAACACATTTAAAATGTATCATCCATTACCATATACACAGCCTTGAGAGGAAACTTTTAAGAACTGAAAACAAGGTCTTCTTGATGTTGCTTCCTAACGTATAATAAACTGTCGTATCGAGAATGAATTCAGTAATACTAATTTCTCTCCAACTAACAATTTGATTGGTAAAGGTAGCAGGCATTGATCCAATGAGCTTCTTCACCATACTTGTCTTGGGACTGTTCTCCATGCCATTTCGATTAAGGAATTCCCAAAATATACAATTAATATTGCATTAATATAGCAGCTATTAAAAAGATTAAAGTTATGTTTTGAAACCAGGGGATTTTTTTTTTAATACAAAAAATAATCATAAAGCAGTTGTGTTTCTTCCAAGATCCCAGATGGACCCACTCCTGCTCATGCACTACATATTCTTAAATGACCTGGAAAATCCAAAGCTTACTCGTGGAATAGATGGCATGATCCCCCACACATGATGAAAATTGGTGAAAGCAATATAGAAAGGACACGTCACTGACTTCCACTGAAACCAACAGAGCAACGTGACCAAAAGTAGTTCAATGACTGGGAAGAAAGATTAGAAAGAATGGTAAGAGAGCTTACTTTGCCATGCAGGCAACTCTGCAGAGAACCCGGCTAAACACAGCTTCATGGGGCAAGGTTTTGGCCAAAAAAACCTAACCATCCTTGCAATTCTCTGTGACACATGGAATCTAGAGCCTCACACCCCAGGGAGGTCCTATTACCTTCTTACTTAACATTGAATTAATTGCTTCTAAAATGCAGTATCCACAATTCAGGAAGGGTGACAATAAATTGGAGGGGATCCAGGAGAAAACTGAATAACTGAAATAAAAAAAAAATTAAAAATCAAGAAAATAAAAGAAACCCTGGTAACAAACTTACATAAAGTAAAAATTCGTAAGAATTCATAGTTGGGAAAACACGAGTTAAAAAGGGATTTTCAGTGCCAATGAGGCTACAGCAAGATTCAGTGGCTAGAAATTAGATAGCCCTCTTTAGATCAGAAATAAGAAATAAAATACAAACCAGCCACTTATACGCGTTACCAAGAACTGTGTTGAATTTTGCCTCATTGCAAATTTTTAACTGCACCTTCTAAAATGTAAGCTCTAGTTTCAAACACAGATTGAAGAAGAAAAAAAAAAAAAAAAGTCCTATGGCCTGCATTATGAAGAGGTCAGACTAAATGATTGCAACAGCCCTTCTGACTTGATAATCATCAGACAGATCAGAATACACACCTGACCACTTTCAGGACCAAATGCAAAGTCATCTATAAGCACACCTATTTTGACGGTATATGTTTAGCCTGAGACTATCTTTTACCTTCAAACGTCGTCGAGATTGGAACTGCAGATGTATCAAGCTAGAGACATAAAACGCAGGCGATAACAAAAATCTCATCACCTAGAAAATACTCATTTTAGTTGGCAGAGTCATACAATAAAAAAGCAACCCGAAGGAATAAGATACCCTGTATTTTGTCCCCGCTTCCCAGAACTTTACAGAACTCTCCGTGGGACTGAATCGCTCCAGACAAGTTTTAGCTGAGAGGAGGCTCCGCACGCCCGAGAGCACCGCTTTAGAGGAAAGAGGTTCACCAGCCTCAGCAGAGCGAGAAACAACGACGCGGAGAAATAAAGGGCGAAGGGAGATGCTAGCGGGGCGCCGACCGCCACCGCCGCCCCGGGGGCTGCCGTCTGCCGGCGCAGGGAAGGGGTCTCCCGGTGCCCCAGCCTGACACGGCCCCGCCGCCCGGCCGGGAGGCAGCATTGTTCCGGCGGGCAGCGCCGGTGCCCGCGGCCCCGCGCACACGGAGCGCTCCCCCCGCCGCCGCCGCCTCCTCCGAGCCCCGCTTCCCCCCTCCCGGAGCCGGGCAGGGACGCGTGAACTCTTGAACCCGCGCCGCAG
>VYZV01004479.1:30189-68798 GCA_013401275.1 Pandion haliaetus | reverse complement strand
TCCCTCCTCCACAACCTCCTCTGCCTCAGACACCATCTCACCCATCACCTCCTTCACCAGAGGCCCTGTCATTCTGGCAGCCTCCTTTCCCTCGGAGTCCTCCTCCTCTGCCTCTTCTTCCTCAGAGGTCTCCCCAGCCACCTCCTTGCCCTCGGACATTGCTCCATCTGCCTCCCTGCCTAGCAGTGCCCCTGCCAGCTCTGCCCCCCCGGGTGCCTGTTCTCCCAGTGCTGCCTTGCCCTCTGCCTCCTCCCTCAGAACTTCCTGCTCCCCGGGTGCCACCCCTGGGCCAGGCTCCATCCCCTTCCCTGTCCCCTTTCCTTTGGGATCCTCTGCCAAGGTGCTCTCCTCAGCTGCAGAGTCCTCCATGGCAAGCTGATCCTCTGCCTGCAGCACAGCCATTGCGTCTTCCTTGTGCAGCCAACCTCCCTCCCGTGCCATTTCTTCTCCTGCCTCTTCGGCAGAAGCATCTCCTCCCTCAGCAACAAAATCTTCCTTCTCGAGTGCTTGTCTCTCCCCTACCATCTGCCCTTCTTGTACCACTTGTTCTGCTGCCTTCTGCACGTCAAGTGTTCTTATTTCTTCTGCCAAGAAAGCTCCATCTGGTGCTATTAAGAAATAATCAAAACATTAGTTTTATTGAGAACTCTGTTAGTGTTAAGGCTGTTTTACAGGGTTATTATTAAAGATGCTATCTTTCCCAAGCAATGAAGGGACATCAGCACAGTGACAAGAAGAAAACTTGCTGTGCTGCTTCTCATCACACACCTGTGCTCTGACTACGTTTCTAGTGCTGCCACTCTGGAATCTAGCACAACTAATTTAACCAAAATGTTGATGCATGACCAGCTTTCAACTCTGACAGTTCTGCCTGCCCTGCCTACTCTCCCTCCTTCCCTCACCTGCCTAGCAGGGAGCTCAGGTGTGTGTATGAAATAGCTATAAGCTTGACAGTAACATTCAAAAATTCAGAAATAGGTGGTAAATTGCTCATGTAAAATATGCACACAGAGGAAGAAAAATACTCAGCTGTTCATGTAAAACAGGTAATTGCTTCCCATGGATTCTGTAATTACACCAGGGGAATAAAACAGGGTCGATTCTGGCCCCCTGAGAATTGAACGGCAATGCCCTCATTGAATTTGGTGCTCTGGGATCTGTCCCTGGGCAGGAGATTCCAGGCTTTCCAAAGACCACCTGCCTGGGAAGCAAACATGTTTCAGCTTCGATTTAGAGGGACAACTGACACAGAAGTCAGGTGGCCCAGGCACTACCCGTTCTCTACCCTGGTCTATGCATCAGAAACATAGATCCTTGTGAAGACCAACACATGAAGACTACTGGACTTTGAAATTAAATGTTACAGACTTGTTTGTGGTCAGCTGATGAGACCAAGGCAGAAGCAATCTCATCTGAGAAAGAATTACTGAGAAAAAGACAATTACTGAAAGACCAGAGATGAGAAGGAACCTCCAGCCTCCTGCACACACCTTCTGAATGAAAGACAACAAACCTTAAAAGACTATGTTCTTAGACTACATAGAGGAAAAAGATCAAAAGGCTCCCAGCTGACCAGAAAAAAAACTTAGAACACCCTGGATTAATGTGCCAAAGTACAAGACAGTGCACAACTAGCAATTTAAAAACCATATATATATGACCTGTTCCTGCCAGCTGTTAAGACTCTTAGAGGATGGAAGAAGGAAATGTAAGAGCAACAGTGCAGACTGAAGTCAGTTTTTTCTTCTCTTTTCAGCCTCATTGCTACTGTGGAGTAGAATCTTAACGTTACTGTCACTATGGCTCATTGCTGCAGCAGGATAGCTGGCTTTAATACACCCTGTATAATATGCAAGGCTCTTCTGTCAGGCACATCAAGTCTCCAGCAATAAACTGCTAGGGGTGCAAGGACCAGAAACATTCTTGGAGGGAACCAAGATCAGGCTGAAATTTCCTCATTGCCAATTATGCTAACTGCTAACAGGGAGATGAGTTTGGGGGACAAACAGGGTACAGCATGGAGATCAAGTCTGCAGTTCAGCTCCACTCCTCGTCGGCCAGACCCATGCTGCCTGTCTGGACAATGCATTTCCCAAGGAGGCCCCGCACTACCTGGAAGCAAAGGGAAATTCACTAGGTTCCTGCTTTCCACAGCTGTTTTCTTGACTGGCAGCCTGGATGAACTGGACTCTTTACCTAGGACCATTACAACTGCCAAAAAAAGCATTAATTATACATGACTACAGAAGCCAGCTAGTCATCACCCAATTTTATGCAAGTTAGGAAAGAGCACGAGGGGAGTTTGATAGCCTAGAAATGAAAGGGAAAGGGCAAACACTTCTATAAAAAGACTTCAGATGAAGAAGATTTAATCCATGTCCCTGATCGACGGCCAACCTCACCTTCATTGGCATCACGCTCTGTACTTGTTATGTTCTCTTCTTCCTCATCTGCCCAGGAATCACTAGGTTCAGGTTCAGAATTCACATGCTGATCATTTCCAATTGCCTTTGCTATTTCCTCCTGGACTGGTTTGCAATCTTCAAAAACTATCACAAAGTCACAAAAAAGGAAGCAAGAAAGAGAAACCATTAAAAAGCAAAAGGGGAGTAGAAGTCATCTATCCATCTCAGCTTGGTTTAAAATTTGATATGTTAGAGCAGACCCGATTGGAGCCATGTAAATCTTCACCAGCAATAATTTTTTTAAGTAGATTAAAACCAAATGGAGACAACCATTAAAAATACAAGGGAAAATTCATGCAGGAGCATCTGCTGAAACACAGAGTGGCAATCTTCCACATCTTCACAAAACAGTAAGACTGCTTTTGTCAGGCAGTCTGGGGCAGGGGGGGCTGTCAACATACAAGCAACAACATTGTTGTATAGACAGAAAATTGTTATTGTTCTATAAATACTTTAAAAAAAAAAAATCTATGTTAAGCTCCCAACTACAGTTCTGATGATTCCTCAATTCCCCAAACGAACATAAGTGACTGAAGACCTATGCTTATATATAAATAAGTGGGGAAGTATTTTCTGCTCTGTAAATGCAATGATTGTGATGCTTCACAGTCAAGTCATACGTTTGACATTATTGTTAAGATCGTGCTATTCATTCCATTTTTGCTTTATGACTTGCTGGATGATTACGTGAACGGCATTCAAGCTAGTAATACTAAACAACTTCTTTATGAGCAGTTTTCCAGCTGTATACACAGTCCAATCCCTTCAGCATCTCCTCTGAAAGCTCTTCCCTCCAGCAACCCAGGCTTCTCCCTTCAAGTTCCATCACTTTTCTGTATCTTTCCTTTTCTGTTGCAGTTACTGCCTTAGTCTTTTACCCAAAGAGCTTGCTAGTTTGCAGCTGGTACGGATTGATAGCATAAAGTCAAATCTTGCACTTGGTTTTACTGCCCAATGGCCTCTACTGCCAGTATAGCGTGGCCATTAGGGACCACAGACTTCAGGTACATCTCTGAAACGGCTGTCCGCTTTTGTTCGTGTTGTGACTGTTAGTGTGAGACTTGATTAGTAATTCCTGTTGCTGCTGGGATGGTGCCAGTGGTCATACGTTTCAGACTGCTCCTCTGCAGCTTGGAACAATCAAGCCTTTGACTGAAAGGGAGTAACTCAGTCAATTGCTTGTACTCAATACTTAGGTCAAGCATAACTTTCAGATCATAAAGGAGACGATCACATTTCTAGATCTTACTGCTGTATGTGACATGAAGCAGTACAGTGGTCAGCTTCATCTGTGCAGTCACAGTGCTGCAGAGACACTTGTTCCAAGTTTCAGTTTCTAGACATATTTCTACATCAAGGCTCAGTGAGAACACAGACACCTTTAAATATCTTCACCAATGATCTTCCCAGAATCAGCCTATGGCATTTTATTTAGACAAAGTATTTTGTTTGAGAGTAGAGGAGCAGGGTTTTGGCCAGCGAGAAAAAAAGATCTGAATCCTGACTTGGCCGTGTATTACAAAAATACAGAGACTGAAACCAATTGCCACAACAAACCATTCAACATGCTTCTGGCTACTTCATGACTCACAGCCTAGATAAAGAGGTGTTACGTGGTATGACATCCTGGCTTTCAAGCAACACCTTACTTCAATTTCTCTGAAAATAAAAATAAGGAGCCATGAGTAAAAAGCTAATGTTCCCACACTAAGGAACTGGCTGACTTTGGGCCACCCTGCAGTTCGGCATGTGACAAAGGTGCCCAAAATTTGGGGCTTCATAAAGAATGGACAGGACAGAAGCAGTGAACCTGCTGTGACAGGAGCCTGTGGGGCTGGCAGCATCAGCAGATTCAAAAACAGACTAGACAAAGTCATGGACATCAGATCCATAAATGGGTACAAAAGAACTAGGCAGGCATTTTTTTCTAACAGCTATTATACAACAGATTGGAGTGCAGGAGAGCTACGAAACGAGTGAAATTCAGAAGATTGAGCCTCTTATGTTCATGAACAGCATCTTCTCTGGCCACTGGGAGACACAGACTACTGTGAGCGATGTGCCTCTGGGCTGATCTGTTGGGCACTTCTGAAGTGACTAGGAGCTGTGCTAGAAGAAAATCAGTTGCGTAAACTTAAGCACAGTAAGAGTGACTGACCTGGCCATTGGTCTCATCCAAATTGCCCACTTAACCCACAGAAATACTGTCTTGCCTCAAAGCATTTGTACCGGTCTTCTATGGCTCGCTGTCACTTCTGCGTGTCATGTATCGAAATCACGTGTACTTGCATGTGGCAGAATGTTCCCTCCAGAAATTTATTAAGAAAAATAGCTAACAGTTCTTATGAGACTGATTTTTTTTTTATAGATGTAGGTGGGTGTATGGGATTTAATCTGCTTGCTGCTTCAGAGTCAGTCAGGGCACTGAAAGGTCCAGGAGCGGGGGAGGCGTTGTTCCCACTGGCTTGCAGTGAGGAGAAGACTTAACACTGTCTTCTCTGCCACAACCTCGCACTCTTCTCTTCCCAAATCCCTGCCTCTCTCTTGCCAATGCACACCCTATGCTCTCTCACCTTTTTCCCAGGAGGTTGTTATTTTCTATGCTGTTGATTCTGTCTTTCTACTCACCCTTGTATATGCTATTTTTCTTCTTTCTTTCACTTTTTTTTTTTTATTCTTCCTCCTGTGGTTCTCCTGCTTTATGCTTACACCCATCCTTCCTACCCCATCAGCATCCTGCACCCACACAGCTCTGAATAAAAATGTGAGAAAATTTTTAAAAGACCATTTCAGTCTACAGTACTACAAAAGGCACCTCCTCAGCATGAATGCCTTTTTGCCTATACCATAGGTCCTAAAGGGCAGTGATGGCTTCACTCCTTGCTGTCACATTTCACCTGGGTGAAGCACTAAGACCTGCCCTGCAAGGAACCATGAAAGTTGAGCAGGGAAGGTCCCAGGAGAGCATTTGTAAGGTTCCTCCTGGGACCCAAGATCCTGACAAAGGTCTCTGTGCAATAGTGCACAACCTGCTTGAATCATTCTGATGTTTCAGCTCTGCAGAGAAGACAAGAAGCTTTCTGCTCCAGGACATCCCTTGGCTGCCTCACGCAGAGGTACAGGCAGCACTTTCTTCAACTTGCTGAAATACAAAGTGCTTTGCTAGGTATGGTGCATATATTTTACTTTGACCTGATTATAAGCCTGAAGTCTGACTAGCTGGCAGTTCCCATTCTTTGCAGTTTACTGCCTGCATAACATTTGACAAAAGGGAATTGACAGTCTATCAAAACACATAGCCCAGGGAAGGATGACAAATACTGCTCACAATAATTCTCTCTCTTGGGATCAGCAATATCTCCTTGTCACAAAGAGCACAGCAAGATCAGAAAATGCGCAGCAGGAGCCCATCCCAGGTATTTCCACACTTCTGACAGATCCTGTCATGCCACTGGTTGTGATTTGCCCAGACTCAGCCTGCAACTGAACAACCCCACAGGAGCATTTTGCACCTTTTGCTTTCTTCAGCATATACAATTCTCCCTAATAAATTAGTTCTGCACTGTTAATGACATCACTGGTTAGGAGAAATCCTGTCACGAGCAGTGCATGATGGGTCTCACTGGGGCAAAACCAAAACAGTGCCGTATCAGTCTCATCTAAACGCAGGCTGGGCGGCTGATGAGGATGACCAGTCCTACAGAGAAGTTCACGTGAAAAAATCAGCGAGGCCCAAGAACGGACCAAGAACCAATTCTGCAATCGCAGTAAAGGACTGAGCTCTTCCAGCCCTCTGGGTGTCTCTGGAAGCTTTTAGCCCTCAGCCTTTTGTAGGACTGGAGTAGTGGGAGTTGTAATCATCTGGCATTGAAGACTATAGACGTCCTTAAATGTTTGAATTAGAATCTTTGTCATGGCAGCAACTGTGCTAAATGCCTAGAAGCAGCTAAGATTCCCATGTGACCTTTGTTACCCCACATTTCTTTAGCATGCTCATTATATCTCAAAAAGGGTACTATTTTTTTCTTTCATTGCTCTACACACAGTTTCTTGGCAATTCTTTATCTGCTATAAAGTTTACCTAGACAATGCCCATGCAGATGGGGGGAAATCTGTATGCAATTTAGGAAGTTGTTTCTTGTCCCTCCTTGATCTGCACTGTCCCTGAATCTCAGGTAGCCTCCTGGCAGCAGAGATGATGCAGGACTCAACTAAGAAGTAAATGCTGTTACCTACATAACATTCAGACAATCTACCAATATTTGATAGAGGATCTTTGTTCAAACGTAGAGCCATGAAACCATGTGTGTTGAATGTAAGCACACAGGAATATATGCTAATAAAGAACAATGCTGTTGTTTTATGCTAACTCAGTACCAGATTACTAGTTTGACACATTGGATTGATCCTTCCTTGGTTTTGTATTACAGCGTAATATTCTGTCCTCTAGGTTTTTAAAGTACTTTCTTCTTCAGTAGTCCTTACTCAACTCATCTGAGCCTAGTGGTGAAGGTGCTTAAATTGAATTTTCTTTCACACAGGTGAAGAAAGGGGTTCCAGAAGCAAACATCTTTGAAGACTTTAGCATTATTCAATGAATAGTATGTTGCTGTCTTTACTGTCTCGATTCTGAATGTGTAACAAAGCAAAAACAAGGCACAAGACAGTCAAAGTAACCCAGCAGCAACAGACTTGCAAAGCATTAAGCACCAGCATTCAAATTGTTTATTCCATGCACAGCTACCTTGGACAGATCCACTGCAGTGAACAGAAAGCAATAGAAGCAGAACCAAAACCTTCTATTAAAATAAAGGAAAAGCATTCTACATTCCACTGCAAATCCAGCATACAGAAAGACAACTGGAAATTTCGTCTACCATGGCTTGTGGCTCTCCTTTACGTCATCACCAGTGCAGACGACTATTCTTTTATACTGACTGATTTAACAGCATCCAAGACATTTCCCCCATGACCTGGATGACATTGCAAAGCAAGGGCTTACATTTTTCCCCATTCCCCAGATACAGTAATGCAAAGCCTTGCTCATGTGGCCAACCTTTTATTAATTGCCAATTATCCATAAAGGTAAGGTTGAAACTGCAAGATGCCCATTTTATCAACAGTAAAAATGAGGTGTCACACAACTACCTGATTTGCTCCTTGCCAACAAATCTGTGACAGAGTGAAGCAACACAACCATGGATCAACTGACATAGTTTTGATCTTCACCTGCTGCACCATGATTCACATGGTAATTTTTGGTGTTCTTTTTGAACCTAGTATGTCAACGTTATAAAACAGAGTCCCCCAATCTGGCATACAGATTCTCCTATAGGTAATAAATCATGTTTGGATTTTATAATAATTGCATGGTATGTGAAACCCAACTACTGGAGTAAAAAAGAATAGCCAAAGCCTTACACTGGAAACACTAGAAGAGAAACAATAAACCAAGGTTACATTCTGGGGGGGTTATTTAGCTCACAGCAGTCCAGACTATACTAGTAGCTTAACAACAGTCCAGCAGCTGCATTCATTCCCCATGCTGCACCACGGCACAGTACAAAGGCAAATACAGCAACACTCACATGCACTAGTCACTCACAGTTGTGCAGAGGGACTGTACTCACCACCTCCTTCATCACTCTGAGAAGACTCTTCATTGCTATCCTCCACTTCTGTCAGACTGCTCTCCAAAGGCACTAGAGGACTTTCCTCCCCATCATCCCTCCTGGTACTTGTGTTCTTCTCCCCATCTTCCCCTATGTTACTTTCTACTGACCCAGCCTGTTTGAGGTCCCCGTTAACTTCAGGACTTGGATACTGTATTGCCATTGTATTTTCATGAAAAATTCCAGTATCTTCCCTTGCTGTTAGATCTTCCGGTTTTGCCTTTCCTGCTTCATCTATTCCTTCCTTTTCCAGTGCAAAAGCTTCCTGATCTTCCTCCATTCTGAGCAGTTTATTCTCCCCATTCTCATTTCCATATTGTGCATGTGCTGCGTTATCAGATGACCTTTTGATATTATACTCCTCTTTGCCCTTAACATTGTCTTTCATCGTTTCAGCATGAGAGTCATCTTCGCTGCTATACTGAGTATCGACAGATGAGAGAGAGTGTGCAGGCCACCTATCTAGAAATAGCAAACATAATTTTGGTTTAGCGTTTCTCACTAAAATATCTGCATTCATTGGCCACTAGTTCCCTTTGCTATGCACAAAGGGACAGATGCTCAGCTGGTATCAATCTCTGAATTACCCCACCTGAGGATATCCTGACAAATTCCCAATAAGTGTAATAGAGGAACATTGTCCAGGTTTATCAAAGTGTTAAAATCAAAGCCATTTAACATATTTTTTTATGACAATGGAAATGAACCAGATTAGCTTCATCAACCACACAGAAACACATCTCCAAAAGCACCTCTAAATATGATTCTGACAGGTTTTAGAGTAGTTTTCTTGAGCTCCATTTGATAAAAGATTTCAACCACAGCAACCGCCCTTTAGTGCACTCCTGTTAGCTCAGTGAATATGATAAAGATCTCCAAAATCATGTGTAAACCATTCAAGTTGAACTGGAGATGAAGTTCACTGTCTCCTCTAAAGAAACATACAGGGACCATTATATGAAATTCGTAAGTGGAAAATTTGAGGGGAAAAAAAAGCAATAATTCTTCATCTAATATTTAGCTGAATGGTAGAGCTTACTGCCACACAGCATTGCCGGTGTCTAAAGTTCACATGGGTTCAAGAAGAGATTAGTCAATCTCAAGGAAGAAAAATCCAGTTAGGCCTAATAAGTAAAAGGGACCAACTCTTGGTACCAGCTAATTACAGGGGTGGGAAGACACAGTGGGGAAGCAGCACAGTATTCTTGCCCTTTTCTTATATTTTTCCTAGGCATCCGCTGCTGGCCAAAGGCCAGAGGTAGAACTGGGACCCACAGTCTGTCCCTGAACAGCTATTCTCAGAGCCACAGGAGCCAATCTATGCTGCATTATTTCTTCCTGCAGCCACAATCTTCCAGCAGCCTCTATGCCTCTTCTTCCTCTGTGGATCTGAGGAAGGCTCATTGCAATCTTTTGTAATATTTTAAATTATCCTTTTCATCTGCAATGTATTACAAAAACTTTGCAGGACTGCTTTTAAAAAAACCTCAAATATGGAAGCTAAAACTTCCCTAAAACATGTCAACTACTCCCATTAATTTTCAAACAAGAACAAAGAAGGTGTGTTTGAATGGAAACTGCAATTCTAAATTAATGGACTGCCTTGTATAGATGCCAGACTACCGATTCAAGAAACTCCTCAATTGTCCTTAAAAGTAGCAAAGGAAAAGGAACAGCGTGCAACTCCACCTCCCAGCACGCTTTAGTGGTGGTGTGAGGAAGCTGCCTGCATCTCTGGGGAAGTAACTCAGGCGTACGCACAGTCTGTCATCTTTGCAGAGACTGGCAGCAAGGATAAGGAGTGGTACCAAATGTGAGGTGGACGACCGTCCCCTAGGATCTCTACTGCAATGGATTTCAGGCACAAATTACGGGAGAGGCACCACCTGGTAATGACTCTCAGGCACTTCCAGTCTTCACTGGATTTGCACCTCTGTTCTAATGGTAGGTATGCTTAGACTCCCAGGAAACAGCATCGCTCCTAAAGACACTTCAAGAATATAAACAAGAAAGTTCAGAGAACTCAAATATGCAGATTATATATTGTACTATGGGAATTGGCAGTGAGTCTTTCCAATTTATTCACAGGCTTATGGTCCACAAGGATTTGAATGCCAAGGTCTCTCTTACATGCTCTTTATTTATGTCTGATTCATAACGTTGGATGCAAAAGTAACATCCTTGGCACCTCGGTTATTTGGGTATTATTCCAAAACTCCATGTGCTGGCTGAACTGACCCAAGGGGCCTAATGAATTCAAACACTCTTGAAGAAGTATAATGATATACTGAACTAAGATGAGACAAAATCTGTCCACAGCATGTCTCATAAAAATCCAGATCCCATTACTGTTAGCAAGTTATTTCTACTATAGCACCACTCATAGGTTACAAGTGGATTAGTGTTCTGGTTACTGAAAGACAAAAACATAGTGTCTATGCCCAAAAGCTTAGTATCCAAAATCTTGGTCTACCAACTCTAACACACATGCTTAACTTAAAGTAAGCGAGTTCTTTGAAAGAATCACAGGTCCAAGGCTCGGCAGATGAATTCAAGGCACAGTAAATGCATGGAGCACACGGAATGTCAGGTCACAAGGAGATGAAAGTTGAAGTTAGCAACAATTAAAATTAAATTATGCAGAAACACATGGTGTGGGTAATCTCCAGGTGGCCACAGGTTTATGATTGCCTCTAGGAGCCTGATGGAAAGGAAGTTTGCACTACCAGTGATGAACGCACCCCTGCAATGTAGGGACAATCTGTACCAAAAGAAATTTCATACACTTCAAAAATTCAACTAACAACAAAAAGAAGAAGAAAAAAGTAACAAGGCTGGAAAGGGGACTTCCCTAAATGTTCTAGCTGAACACATTCTGCTGGCGATCTAGCTGCATATGTACATACCACAGAGGAGCGGAGTGATTTGAGGGGGCTGAGCAGCCATGGACATTAACAGCAGCCACAGGTGTTCAGTAACTTTGTAAATGAAATCCCTTACTTATGTGCCAAAAGACAAATTCAAGAGCTGAACTGTAAGTAACAGATCAAAAATCCAACACAGCTCTGCTATCCTCTGAAAGCCAAGAGAAAATGAGTTACTGTCACTAGTACGATGCCGCAGTAACACTTCCCACAAAGACCCATTTTACCAGATCCAACTAGTAAATGTCCACGCTGACTGACTCCAGGAGACATAGATTCACAGTTTTAACCTTGACATCTCTAGCTGCAGAGATCAAGTCACAGGGTGTTTGTGTAACTGCGGGCTTGACAACTCACACTCAGTTGTAAGCCTTGCCAGTCCAGAAGGCAACACAGTTTTCAAGCAAGGGGAAGTGGGGCATACCTTAGGGCTAAGAGACACAATAGCGAATTAACTCCCCAAACAGCTTTCATGTGCCCAACAGTATTTAATGAAGATGAGAGCTAGAAACAGTATATATAGATGGCAGTAGGGCTACTTTGAATGTACACTACAAGTACATCTACACTACCAAAGAGGGAAGGACCAAGGTTTGATTTGCAACTATCTCTTACAACTCCAGGATCACACACCCACATGCTGCCTCAGCTGGCAATGAAGCTCACGTTAGTTCGCAGCCCTCGGCATGCACTGTGCATGCACAGCATTAGACGTTGGAGGATCTTGAGTGCACACTGCAAGGGGGCCTCAACCTCAACGCCATCAGACAGAAAAGTGCACTGAGGACATCAGCGGTGTATTTTTGTGTGCTGTGCATGGCTCCACGAGTAGATGCAAAACAATTCTGCACCTAAAATGAACTCATCTGGTGGATGGAATTGCTAATGAAGTAACACCCTGTTTATGCTAGCCATGTCACCACTACCAGACTCTGCGAGGTGCACTATGGAGCATCGAACTTTACACCTCAGCAGGGCCTTGCATTCAATATCGAAAAATATATAGTCCCAGAATTTCACACAAGTTAGGCAGTCATGTAGAAGGGCAAAGAGGAAGAATTCCTCCTGTAACTGTGCCTTTCACTCATGTGCCATCCATATGCCAGAACTGTAATCCATGCAGAACAGCATGTTCAGAAAAACGTGTTTTAAAAAGAAATCTTACAACCACAGTTTAAAGAATACCACTCGGAGTACCACTCCTCCAGCACTAGAAAATTCAAGGGGCTGAGGAAGGGAGTTCCTTTACAGATGTTTCCCCTGAGACAACAGATTAATTTCTAGATCTCTCTGCAGGGAAATGGCAATTCAGGTTAAGTGGAAAAGAGATGGATATTAAAGAGGTGTATGGATTCAGTTATAAGAGAAAAACTACATAGGATTCAGGAAAATGATGTCAGGCAGGGGGTAAGCTGACTTCGAGAATTTGTAAATGTGAACATAAAGAAGGGAAAAGAACCACTTAAGGATGTGCAAAAAGGCAAAACTAAACCAATGGAGTTAAAATAAAGAAATATCTTTTTAATAATGAACATCCAGAAAAATCTTCCACAGTTGAGACCTATGAGGCACTTTAATAATCTCCTAAAAAATGGAACTAGTAGTTGCTACTAAAGTTGCTTGAAATATTTCCATGCATACTATTTTCAGAGGCTAAGGGTCCTTCATTCAAACAGAAAGCTCTTCTTGTCCTCAAAATTACCAATGAATTCTTATTTTTCATAAATTTATTATTACATCTCAGTTGGGAAAACCCCACATCTTTTTTATTCCTTCTCTCCATCTCTTCTGTTCAGTGGTGGAAAAAAAAAGTAGAATGATTTCATTACAAAGGGGAAAAATACCAAACATCAACAAATAGGAAACAGGAATGATAAATCACAGGCATTTTGTGTTCAATGTATCAATGCCTAGAGTGGTTAACAAGAACAGTGCAAAAAAGTTATCATTTTCTTTAAAGGATTAAAAGCAAATCTGGATGAAACTAGACGAGGACTTCAATGCCATCAGGTAAACAGTAAATAGACATTTGGGAGATGACAAATCTTTTCTACCACAGATTTCCTATTCATACAGAAAGAAATGCCGTGCACCAGTTTGGGTTCCACTGTTTACTGTTTGTAAACCCATTCTGTGCAAGCACAAAGGAGTAGATACCAACTAATTTCCGAATACTTCTACCACCCCGAGCATAGAAATCTCTTTGAAGATTAATCACTACAGCCAGAACAAAAAGATCATCTCGACCTTCAAACTTAAAGTCCCTAAAAATCCAAAATTCCAGTGATCTGAAATGTCACCCAAAGTTAGCAGTAACCTTAAAACATCCTTATCTAATGTTACAGTCTACCGTTTACTAGTGGTAAATAAGGACTGCAGAACTCCTTCAGGCTTCCTGCCCCAAGAAGACAAATGCTGGAAGCACTGCTCCTCTTGTTGACAGTCATTTACACCTATGGGGAGCAGTCAAACAGAGCTCAGAGCACAGAACAGATGCATTCACAATATAACCAATGATCATGGAAAAGGCTTTTCCACCGGTATCCCTAGCTCCAAATCCATGCCTTTTCTATTATTTATTGTACATACATATTTAGACTTCTAAAAGCCCCTTTAGGTCCCCATCCAGTATTTGGGTAACCACTCCTCACATTAAAATACCAAATGCCAAATTAGAATATTACCCGTCTCTTTCTCACATCCTCAGCAAACACAAGGATATAATGAAGTAAAAAGGATACAATGAAGTAAAGCCAGCTTCTCTGCCTCCTTTCTCCAAAAGTCACAGTGAAAAGGTTAAAAAGCCTAAGCTCATGTGGGCCAAAGGGAAAACTGATTCCGAGTCATGAGCTTCTCAAGGAGCACCTTTGAAAACAGCTTCCCTCACCTCCACGGAGGCAATGCTGCTCATCGCCAGACACCCATGGCCCACTGCTGATTGCCAAATGAGATGCAAGTAATAACTGATGCACGCCGTATTAGTGTGCTGATGTAAAAGATAGAAGCAGCAAATCAGGCTGCTAAGAAAGAAGATTAAAGCCTGTCTTATTTAAAACCACAGAGCATGTAAATGATATGAACGCATGTCCTGAGCTACTGCACTAAAGGAGAACAACGCAAGCCATGACAAATACAAATTCAAAAAACTTTAGCCGTGCCTGCCAGCTGATCAGTAAGGACCCCCTGCCTAGATGAATAGCTGTTTTACACTCTTAGTTGCTGATGTTAAATGTCCGTATTTCAAGATCTGGTGGCTTTCCAACAGCCTTTTCTCCTCATCATAGAAAAATTTATATTGAATTAGTAAGTTTTGGTGCATGCAGCATTATTATATCCCAGTACAAAGGTGAACAAGGGTTGCCCCTAGCGAAGGTCTTAATGTATGGGTAGCCATGAAAGGCCCTTATAGTTACCTGTTCCTTTCCACCTATACACATCTATGCATCCACACACTTTCACTTGATCATCACACACTGCTAGAGCTTGAGAAGCAGCTGATTAAAGTCACAAAAAAGTTCATAATGCTGTACAATAACAAGCAGAAAAGAATGCTTAATTATACCGATTATTCATGAATCACAAGCTATTTCTGACTATCATGAGAAAACAAAAATTAAGATTCCTTTTGATCACTGCAATGATATTATAAGCAGGGATGTTTCAAAGCTGGTTTGAGTTTCTGGTGGATTTTATACTTTCTATAAAAAGACTGGATCTTTCTTGCAGCTGCAACCTTTTCACAAACAGCTGTATTACCTTTGCTTAATTCACCTAGAAATACAAATGTGAAAGTAATGTTTCCATTTAACTTGAGAAACAGTTTGCACGTAGGACTGTCAAATGTACAGAACATGAAATAATTAATTTTAAAACAGCAGTAAGTGGAGAAATCTTGGTACACTATGACAAGCAAGAGGCATGTAAGTCAGTTCAGGATCTAACAAAGCCACAGAGGAGAAATGTTAGAGAGAAATAAAACACTGCCACAGGGAAGAGGCAGTTCACTTCTGACTTATTCACCACGTGGTGAATGGAATTCTATTGGTCATCTAGTAAATGAGAAATTGCCTGCAAGTTTTCTGTGGGATTATTTATGAAGATGCACGGCTTGGACTGCAAGAAGGCCAGCAATTAAAACACTAGATGTTAAAAGCGCTGATCCAACAAACTGAATGACAGAAAACGCCATTTTTTCTACAGAAATTTACTCCAGAACAGTTTAATCTTTCTGAATTAATAATAATAAAGGTCTTGGACCCTTCACTGCAGTTTTGTACCTACATTTGGATCAAGAATCACAGACTTACTGACTCCGACTCTTACTCATTCACAGCCAGACTTAAACGAGGACCCTCACAAACTGCCTAAGCGCTGCAGGTAGAAGGGACAGCTGAGCTGATGGCATTTCCTCCCTGAGCCAGGACAGAGTCAGTGACGTACCAGAGGACAAAGCCGAGGTTCTGATTATTCAGGGCCATTAAAGATAGCACTTCTAAAATACAAGGTGGTATGTTGGGTTTCCTGGTGACTTCTCAGATAAAAGTGCGTATCCTCAGCAGGTGCGAGTGGTCATAGCTTCTCATATGTCGGTGACCACTGACATGAAGTGCTAATCTGCCCAAGTATTTAGAGCCAATTTGCTGACTAGCTCCATCTCCATTTCTGTAACTAAATAGTTCAGCAAAGGCTGCTGTGAGCTGGCACACGTTTACACTGCCAGTGGGTTTAGCTGTATTTCAGTGACGGATGGTAGAATTAGTAACACATGAAGTAGCTATCTTTTACCAATTCAGTAGAAATTGCATAGTTTTTCCTATGCGACACAACATATGTACTGGACACGCAAAAAATGTAAAACATGCATCAAGCCAACTTCTGTAAGCCTCATCATGAAAACAACTAACCTTGTTTATCATCCTCGGAGTCACTGTCGGAATATCCATCACTTTCAGCTTTCTCACTGTCAGAGGCCTGCAGTGCCTTCCGTGATGAGGTTTTACTCTCCTTCCCATAGCCTAAATTATGTTTTTTATCATCTGAGGATGACTTTGACATTCCATTAATTTGATCACCAGTCTGTCCCTCTTCATAAACTTCTTCATCTGCTTCAAAATCTTCATCATACTCTAAAATAAAAGAATCATACTGTGAGACAGGAAATGGAATTCACAACTAATAAAAGTTCTTTTTAAGCAGACAGAGATTAACTTCATTAATCTCCTTTTGCCTTTGCTCAGTCTTTTTAAAGCCATGAGAGAATCTAAGACCACAGATAGGAATCATAAGAGCACATTATCATAAAAAAGCATCATGTTCTTCATAGATAGAGTAGCAAAAATGCAGTAAAACTACTGAATGATGCATCAAGTATGATTAATACATTAAAAACAAAACAAACAAAATCATTAGTCACTGAAAGGACTAGAAAAATTAAGAGCTGGGCAAACTCAGAAATAAAATGCAAGACAGTCTCTTATTACAGGAGAAAAACTTGTTGCGATGAAAAAAAATACAAGCAATAGAGAAAGCTGGAGAAAGGTAATATATTGTAGCACAAAGTAAAATAAATGTGGATTGACACTGCTAATTAGCAAAGAAGTGGCTTAAAAACTAAATGAATTAATTAAAGATAGCCAAAGGGTGCTGCAGAGGAACATTCTGTTATCGCACTGTTCTAATATGCTCCTTCAGGTCCCAGGTGAAATCCTAGTACAAATGAAGCTTACGGCAGAATTACCATTTTTACATCAACATGGTCGGGATTTCATCCCAGGCTACTAGCCTGACAAGTTGTAACATTTGAGAGAGAACTTTGCTCAGATCTACAGGTAAAGACTGTCTTCATGCATATGCATTAAAGAATCCTTCCCTTTCCAGCCAAGGCTGCACTATTTAAAATCCCAGGCACCAGCATGCACAGTGATGTCTGTGATTGCCATTTAAAATTCAGTAATTCCACTGCTACCACTAGCTCACTGCGCATGCAGCAGAGAGGCAACAAACCTGAATTGTGAAGGAGAGCTGTCACTGCTGACACACCAGCTGTCCCTCATGGCCATAATTTCTCACCTTTCAGATTTTATTGCTCACCTCTTTCTTTTCATCAGTACTTTTAAAGTACTGAACTGACAGAATGCCAAGGACAGAAATGAAGAGTATCTGATGCAGAACCAATTAGGCAAATAAACAATTACCCAGACAATGAGAATTAAGGGAATAAGGAGATCTATTTTCTGTATTAAAAATCAATTGAGATTCCAACTGCATTGTTGGAAGTGAGGCCTCCTTAGGTAACTGTCAGAAAGGTGCCCACCTCCTGAAGGAAAAAGACTTGATTAATGACAAACACACATCCACAGGGACTAATGAGGAAGCTGAGCAGCAGCACTGCAGAATTATGAAAGTAAAAATAGAATTAGGAAGTAGGAACTAAAATCCCTCTCTAAACTTGATTTATTCTGAAGAAGACTTTATAATAAGGAGTGAGTAAAGGCACAGGCTGACCTCACCGCCTCTTCCCACAGGGGCAGGCAGAGGCATAAGCATCCTGACGGCAACAAGGACTGGCCTTAGGTGGCACTGGGGAAATGGCACATTCTGAGCATGCAGTTGGAGCTGCCACGCATCATTTTTATATCACAAATATTATATTTGCTTGCCACAAGAAACAGCCCCAAGCAAACTTTCAGCAAGGGCAGCCTCTCTCTGGTCTTTCTTTTTAAATCTCTGTCAACAGAAACGAGATTTAAAGCAAAAGGGGCAAGGCCAGCTAGCTACACCAGGCAATGGGAGCGTTTGGTAGCGGGAAAGGACAACAGCCCCAGTGGGGTCGGAGCAGAGAAGGCAAGAAAGGTGAGCTGGTAGACCTGGAGCTGAGGGAACAAACGCTCAGACAGGTGAGAAAACTGGAGGTTTCGGCAGCTGTCGGGTAAGCAGTGCCTGGGGCAGCATGGTGGAGAAGGGACTGGAAAGAGCCTTAGGTGAACAAAGCATTGCACTCTCACTGGCAACAGACAGGAAAAAAGACCAAAATACTTCTGCTGGCACTAAATCTTGCTGACATTTTGCTGCTATGTGCTCCTCCCACCTTCCCTCCCCTTCTGCACCCAGCATTCAGCCTCCTCCCCTCCACAGTTCATCCCTCCCTCCCATCCATCTTGAATCAGGTAGCAGGAGGCCTTCCCACCTCCTGCCCCTATGGCCACCATCTCCTCTCCATTCACCTAATGCTGACCTCCTGTCTCCCTTAGGAGCTCACTGTCTCCCAACCCACACCCAGTCCCATTTCTTCCTTCTGCTCTACCTGTCCTCCACCTGCAGCCATTCTCCTTCTTCACTGTTTTCCCTTCACTGTGCCCCACTTTCCTCCTGCCTTCCCACCTACCTCAGGCTCCTGCTTCAGCCTCTCAGACCTTTCTTACTCACTTTCATGGCTCTTGCAAAACCCTCTCATCCTGTTGCTTGGCTGAAAGGAGCCCCACTAATTTTATTGCCCAGACACAGGCATCACCACATTTCTCAGACATGAGGTGTCCTAAGAGAGGATGTCCCAGACGAAGTTGGAGGCCCACAATCCCGTACCTTCTCCAGAATCATCCTCTCCCATTTTTCATCCCCTGCTTGTGTTACGGAATACTATACCATTTTTACCGGTGTCTTCCTGACTATCTTCACTCTCACGATCAGATAGTTTTTTCCTTTCTTCTTTTCTGTATTCCTGACCGGTCTCCGTTTTGTCCTCAACAGCTTCCACACTTGCTTTGTGACCTGGTAAGATGACTAACACTGAATCTTTTCTTGATTTCTGCTCAACACTGCTTTTACTTGGCTTACTGCGCACTCCATCTCCCCAGGAACCCACATGCTTTTCCTCATGGTCCTCCTCTATCTTTCTCTTGGGAGGGGATGGCTTTTTGTCCAGACCCACTGCAATAATGCACCTATAAAATAACAAGGAGAATTGGAAAGTACCACGTTTTTCTTTCTGTGAACAATGGAAGGGCAGCAGACACAGCGAGCTATTCAGCTCATTATCAGCAGTGAAACCAGGTACCTATCTGCCTCTGCATTGCCACTCAGACAACAAGGTTACTGATAATGACTCACTTGGAGAAGCACCCTGAAATCCTCAAGACCTCCACTAACACAGATGCAGTTCTTCCTTGAAGGAGAGTAACGCTGTCCACACTTAAAGGTGATAATTGAAGTATAAACAGATTAAAATCAAAATTATCCTAAGTGCCATTAATTTCAAGCTACACTAAGCATGGTCTGTGAAGATTTAACCACTGAGAAAGGCAGACAAGCTCCAAGTCAGACGTGTGCTGTATCCAGATCCTGCTGTAACACCCAGCAAAGTGATAACTCAAGTTTTGTGGATAAGTCTTTTTTTTTTNTTTTTTTTTTTTTTAATTTGTCTGCTGGGTCTAGTAACTGCAGGGGAAGAAGAAGACTGAAACTGAATTATTTTCAGTTTCTGTTTTGTTTTTCCTACCTAACAGAAGCCCAAACAGTTGGAAAACAAAGCATTTTGAATGACTTGTTGAGACTGCTCCTCTTGTATAAAATGGAGTGACAGCCTCTCTATCTTACGGTTAGGAGACTCGTATAAGAAACCAGAGTTCCTAATCCTGGTTTAATGTTAACTGCAGACTTGAAGAGCCACCCTGCACCACCCATGAGTGTCAGGACTTTGTGCTGTATGTAGTACGTTGATTCAAGCCTGCAAGCAGAGGATGATGCTGAAACTGGAACTTTCACTTTAGCTAATCACAAGTCTCTCTGGAAAACCGTATTTTCTTCACAGACAACCATGTCTTAAAATCTTTTCCTCCCCCAAAACTGCTTTTTTTATGTAAGGCTTGATTGCAACTCCCCTCACATTCCAGCTGTTTACAAACTACTGTGAAATATCCTACAGTCATTCACTATAGAAATCTTTCAGTTTTGCAGGCATAAAATGTAAACTTGACAATTTCTGCAAATAGTCCTACCTTTCAATTATTTGTTCCCGGTATTTTTTCCAGGGACCTTTGAGATACTGAAGCACTTCTACTGTACAGAAATGCTGGACCCAGGCCAGCAGAAAACTCTCAGTGCAGGGATCACAGCATCGCTGTAGAAATCACTGCAGCATCACCTCTTTGTGAACCAAAGCCTTAACCCAACAGGGAAAATCAACTGGTATCTCTACTGAGAATCAGAGTGGGTATTTAATCTGTGGATGTGGTGTCATACTCAAAGCGGAAAACAAATACAACTGCATTTGACCTGAAGGAGATGAGAAGGTAGTTGTCATTTATGGGTAGAATCTGGTTAATGAAGATGTTTTTCAGTCACCAGATAAGGTTGGCTGGACTGACAAGAGACAGGAAAACAGATATATCACTAATAATAAGAGGGGAAGGGGAACATAAAGTGGGGGTGACTCAGGACAGTATCTGGAGACTATAATAATTCAGAAAATCCACTTCAAATCTTTTTAGAAATCACACAAAAGCTGAGTTTTGGGCATTTCCTAAACTCTATAGCCACTATATCCATTCTGAATTCAGGTGCTTTTCACTACTTGGAACGTACTAAGTAATACATTTACATAAATCATGTTCAATGTTAGATTGGAGTAGGAAAAAAATGGTAAAATAAAGTAGAATTTTTTTCCTTAGAATTTGGTCCTTATCTGAAAAAACAGAGTACAGGTCTGTGGAGGTTCTCTTCTTCCAACTGCTTGCTGCTCTTTTAAAAATTGCTTACGAAAAGAGCAAAAAAGTTTTAAAATTATCCATGTGTGCAGACGTTTACTTGTCTGGCATGACTTAACAATCACACAAAAGGGAGATTTTATTAAAATTAAAGCTTCCTGGCAAAACCACAGCTGATGCTCACAACATTGACTTTTGCCCAAACCTGAGAATCTTCTGCATGGGTTTGTTTTCTGAAGCATGGCTAACATTCCATACTGTCTTATTCTGCAGCCAGGGGTATTACAGCAGAACCCCACCTTAGAGGCAGAGCTGTTTAAAAATAAATTATCTTAATCTCACAATCACAAAGAAAACTCTGAAAACTACAGTTAACAAAGCAGCATTCTTGATATTTATTTCACCATCACTTCCACCCAAAATATGCAAGTGGCATTTACATACCACCCCACACCTATTCCTCCATACTTGACTGCTGAGGAAGTGCTGACTGCCTCCTGACAAGCTGACAGATAGAGGGCAAACGTCTCTTGCTGTGCGTACTCCACAGAGTGACTGAAGAGGCAGCACAAAAGTAGCTGACTTTGATGGCATCCTTAGATGTGGGACCCAGAGGGATGAGCTCAGTTCTGCACATTTCAAGGGGTGCTGAGGAACAGACCGGGCTCTACAGAGCTGTGGGGTGCCAGAAAGATTAAGAAAGAGGAAACAAGGGATAAGCTGTCTAACAACTGGGCTGCTAAGTCCTTGTGAGCAACGTGTATTCGTCTCCATACCTGTAGCAAGGAGATGCTCCCTCCACATTGAGAAACCTGAAGTATCCATGTCTTCCTCCCAGCCTGGAATGCTTCTGATGTTTGTACTCACAGCAACAGCTCAACCTGTCCACTTGCATCCCGTTCAGAAAAAAGGTGAGGCTGAATGGGAAACCATGGTGCCTCTTTGAGACAAACTGAAAGGTCTCTGTAATCACAAGAAAGGAAAGGGCTCAAAGAAGGTTATGCTTTACTGTCAGCCTATTGCAATTGTTGTATCTCATCTGCATCACCACCAAAGCACCCAGCCCTCTGAGGTCAGGTACTGCGGTTCTTGGCTGTCTTAATTAGTTGGTAAAACTCTACCTCCTCCCGACCCAACAGCCTTGTCTCTTTCTGACCCAGGAGTACCAAGCTGCACACCCCTGCGACAAGCTAACACATCATCAGTTTGGCAGCTCACTGCTACAGCAGAACAGAAACCAGAGCCTCCTGTCTCAAAAAAATTAACTCTGCCATTTGCCTTACAGGAGTGTACATTATGCACAGAAAGTTCAGGATTCCTGGGATGTGTCTGCATGGTGCAGCGCAGCGGCACGTTAGAGCTTCTGCAGTGTAACGCACACGTTCCTCAGTGCAGCACCTCACAGACTGCGACCAGGCTCCAGATCAGTACAGCTGCACTATTAGTGGCACTGGGCCTGCACTAATACAGTCATAGTCACAGAACACTGAGCAGCTGAAAAATGCTGTTTCTGGAGCCATTTCAGACTGCTCTTGCAAGGGCACAGTTCAGTATCGAGGCCTTAAGGGCACTGAGGCTGCTACCCAGCTCCGTGCCGGGCGGGACTGGGTTGCGCTCCCTTAATCCACAAGTCATAGCATCCTTCCAAAGTAAACTGAGCACACACCAGCAAGGAGGAAGCCACGCTGCACTCCAGCGGGTTCCCTGGTAGGTGTGAACGGGGCTCAAGACAACAGGAGCACACACAAAGGACACCTTCCACACAGCCGGATCACAGCTAACCAGACGTGCGTGCACACTGCGGTGCACCTATAACCTCAGGGTACAGGCTGAAGTGCAGGGATCTCTGCACCATCTTCCCATATCCAGTGAAAATGCAAACGCAAACCAGGGGATTCTGTGAGCTGGAATGAGGGGTATAATCTGTGGAATCACTCTTCCTCGCAAGTGAAAATCTCCCACCCATTTCCTCTTCCCAGAGCACAATTCACCTTTTCCCGGTGTGATGGAATTGCACTCACGTAAAAGAAATGCAAATTGGGCCCCCACTATGTACTTTTCCTTCTGGAATAATAAGCAACATGCATTGATGTATTATGCCAAGTCAGAAACAGGTAACCCCTATTTAAGGACCGTTTACTGCTACAACTACTTTATTTACCATATATCTCTATACAAAATTAATCTAAGCTACACCATTTTGTTAAAAGTAGTTCTCTAAATTCATTCTACCATAATTTGCAAAATTGTAACCTCGCTTTCAATCATGAAACAGTAGATGCAGATTTAGGGGGGAGGCAGATGGTATAAAAACCCCTGAATGCACGTATCTTGACTGAACTCAGCTGAAATCATTTTGATACCACATCAACATTTTAGCCGATAAAAAGATGTTGCCAGAATCAGTATGAACTCTTTGACTCTTTATCCTTACCTCCTTCCAGTAGCTTGCCTTTGTAGACACAAAGGTTTTCTCCTCCACAATGCTGCTGATAGACTTTGATTTCATCTCTGTAATGAGCATCATCGTGAGATAAATGCACATTTTTTCCTAGAAAGGCCATCGTTACAAACGCATTGCTGTGTAACGAGGGCTTAGGAAATCCTCCAGAATTCTGCAGCAGGAAATAAAAAGACCATTCAGCTTCCAACTCTTACAAAAGGTCAACACAAAGATCATGTACATGCAGCATACACTTGAGGCTTCCAATCATTTAAGACAGGCCTTGAGCTGCTTCAATTGGAAAGTGTTTTGTAATATGCAGAAGGGCAGGAAAATATTTTGGACTGAAAATCCATTACATTGAACTTCCCAAAATTGCAGGGATGAGGTTTAATGACCCATATTGTCCCTCCCAATCCTGGGTTCCTACAACTTCCTTTACAGGAGTCAAAAGTGGCTGGAGATACAGCATAACAGATGATGTTTCCATACACTAAAGGCATTTCATATATCCCTCTGAAGTTCTGGTACTAGATACGGCCAGAGACAGGATCAGATTGGCTAAGATGGAAGGCTTTAAGTAAGAGTGCTATGGTTTTTTTGTTCAAGCACCTTTTTTCCCCCCAACTGATGAAAAACACCAAATCCTTTAGTTTAGTATACAGAGAGATGGGAGGCAGTTATATATTTTAATAGTTGTAAATCTTCCTTCTCTCAAAAATTCAGTGAATCTTTATGCAAACTAGGTATAGACATCTCTCAGCATTAGGCAAGTACACCAATGAGGACGGTAATATACCTACACATATTCTACAGAAGTAGACAGAGATAACTTACCTTTGTTAAAAGTTGCTCTACGTCATTTGGTGCAGTGGTGGGATGATATCGCCTGCCTCTGTGCACCCCATTTCTCACCGCATTTACGCTCTTGTCTCCTTTTTGCAGGGGGGGAGGTGGCACTGGTATCATGTAATTGTTAATGACGGGGAGCTGACACGGGGATGTAC
Source organism: Pandion haliaetus (assembly GCA_013401275.1). Taxonomy (NCBI): domain Eukaryota; kingdom Metazoa; phylum Chordata; class Aves; order Accipitriformes; family Pandionidae; genus Pandion; species Pandion haliaetus. The sequence continues at coordinate 44,586 of VYZV01004479.1, read as the reverse complement.
CAGTCACATGTTCCACTGAATTCTTAAGTCTTAACCCACTCCTGTCCCCCTGCAAAAAACATTTTAACCAGGTTAAACAGGTTATGCAAAAATAGCTACCAAGCATACTGAACTAACCATGGTTTGACTGCTCTTTACGTTTAGCAACACACATACTTCTAGAACAATTCCTTAACTTGGTGCTTGCAATTTTGTTCATGAAAACACTTCTGTGCTAAAACCCTTTCTTCTCATTTGCAAAGCAACAGGCAGATTGCTTGGAAATGTCACCCTCATAGATTATACAACATTGTAAACCATGTACTACTTGTAACCACGCAGGGTTCTGATCACAAGCAGACAGAATATTGCACAACCCCACAGCACTGCTGCGTTCTCTCAGCTGGCAAGCAAATTCCAAAGCAGCCAGAATCTCCCAACAGTAACATCATTTGGCATCAGTTATACAAGATGTGGTTCAAAATGCTTTGTTCCCATTTGCAGTGGAGGTTTAGTGCTCCTTCAGGATGAAATGCAAACAGAGAACCAGGGCCCTGAAAAGCAAGACGTCTCTAGAGAATAAATGCTGCAAGAGTTGCATGCTCGGGATCTGAGTTCTGCATCATGTCTTCATCATCTATGACCAATGTAGCTGTTTTGTCAGTAGTGAGCATTAAAGAAACCATTTATATCACCCATAATTTGAGTAGACACAGATAGTGCCAGCAAATTCTTGGAGAAAGGATCGTGGCATTGCAGCTGTAGGTGAAGATGAAAACTTGTAAGACTGAAAATATTCCCGAGTTATTGGTGTTAACCAGGTGGCTGCCTCCCTTTCTACATAACAGAAAATCTATGTAGAGGGAGAAAATTTTGCATGCAGAGAGATTTTATACTATAAAAGATGTCACCACATTTTTCCTGGCTGTGATCAAGAACTGTGCATTAGACCAGTAAGACAATGTCTTGAAAACTAAGAGGAGGTTAAAAAGGAGAGTTTAAATAAAAGCTGATGACCATTTGGAAAGCATGTTGCCTGCAGTATGCAGTTCTGGGAACTACAGCACCAAAGCAGTATTATAAAGCTGTCCCTAAAATTATATTATTTTCAGAATGAAATATGTCCTCACCCCACTGGCAAACTGCTGATCATGTTCAAGTGTGTGGCACTTTTGTTTAGAGCTGGAAGCCTTTGGTACAGACCCTACTCCTACTGCAGCACAGCTGCGAAGTGGCTGGAGGCGAAGTGGGTGCTGCGTATTTCCTGGAGCTGTATTTGATTGACAGGAAGTCTAGAAAAGGAACAAGAAAACAGCTACAAAATCTCAGTGTACAGTTTCCAGTGTAGAGCATCANAAAAAAAAAAAAAAAAAAAAAAAAAAATAGCACTGATCAAGATATTTGGAAGTGATGAGTGATTCTCAGGTACCTTCAGGAAATGAAATTTCCTAGTCTACCTCCGAAGAGCCAGACCCCTTTAGGCATCTCCAATTGAGCATCCAAAAACTGCAGCATCCAAAATAACTCTTGGCCATAAATACAGGTTTTGCTACTGTCTCATCACAGTGCAGCCTTGAAGCAAACGTAATGAACTCATAGAACTGTAGCAGTGTGCTACGTTTTAGTGACTTCAGCACATGGACACTGAGAGAATGCATGACAAAAGCATGCCTAGTCTTCTTCAATACTCAGCATTTTTCTGACTTTTTAATTTCATCTTTGCCTTCAGTACCCATCAGAATACCAAGTTAAAATGTTAAAACCTAAAAAAACTGTTTAACTGAGTTAACTCACCAACTTAGAAAAGGCATGCTCCTTGGATCGGCGTTGATGAGAAGGATGTCCACCATCATAATTGACTACAGGTCCAGGTGCCCTCTGTACGGGATGGAGAGGAGAAGGTCATTCAGGACTGAAGTCTCTCTTCAGTCTGCATCAACTATCATCAATGAAATGGAGAGCCAGTTAAACCTGAACTATCTATTTGACCTTTGACCTTAGACTTCAGTATCGTATTTCAAGAGTATATTAGCATTCCTTCTCTGCCTGTTAACAGAGAGTAAGAGGCTTTCTGAGCTTTAGTCTTACTGCACCCCTTCAGCTCTGTTTTCTAAAAGGCTTCCATTGCTTTCAGGATTTTACAACATGTGTAAACTTGCCTACAGCCAGAGTTTTCACTGACAATACTTAATGTACTGATACCAGCCTAACCTTGGGTGACAAGGCAGGTAAAAGGGAAATACTAAAGCAGATTTATCACAAAGCAAAGCTATTTTTTTCTAGGTTCTGATGTGCCATTCCTGCAACACTGGCTTCTCAAGATTTCTCTTCAATGACACAATCCTGCAAATGGGAAATCAGCCTCAAGTGATGAAGGATGAGGCCCTAATCTGGAACAATCAGGGCTGCCAATGCTCTAGACTAAGCACAGATGTCATAGATACGTGTGCATGCTTTCAGATGTGTGTGCTCCCATTATAGCACATGGAGCACGTGGTGAAACTCACCCGTTGTGAGTGACTAGCTGGCTCCCCAGCCACTGAAGGACGGAGCCCATAACGATTTCTTGGACCAAGTGGTGGATGGGGGCAGCGCATAGGGCTAGGACCTTCCACTGCCCTTCTGGATTTTTCCACCTAAAACAATAGAAATTTACATCTCTGAGGTACTAAATACTCTTAACAGCAACATCTGAGCTTGCTGTCCATCTGTCTTTCATTGGACAGCTATGATGACCAGCTTGACTAGACCCAGTGCAACACCTGGTTAAGGAAGGAAAGGAAATCATGGGGAGAATGAGGGACGAGGGAAAAGACTTATTCCCACCTCTGATTCATTTCCCTGCAGCCTTCTCCAGCTGCTGATCCCCCCAAATTCAATTCATCTGCCTGTTCCTGTGTATCTCCTAACTCTTGGTTTGGTTGAAGGTCTCTTTCTTCTTTAAATTTAAGTGCATCTGCCACTTCCTTGCTCTGACTGCTGTCCCTCTCTACCTTTTCTTCTCAAAAGCTCCACGTTGGGCTGACCACCCTTCTGGAAGTAGACAGCTCTGTCTTTCACCTTCCCTTGCTCAGTCATCTGTCTTTCTCCTTTCCTTTTAGATTAGCTGCTCAGCCAAATTCACTGAATGTATGAGGCGAGAATTAAATTACACTGCTAATTCCAGCCAGGTTCCTGGGTCCCAGTGTGGCATCACGCAAAGATACACATCACGTATCTGCAGGCGTCTCCCTTATGCTTGTCACTGAAGGAAGCCATTTTGGCTTATGTCCCAAAATTATGCAAGTGCAGAATCCCTTGACAGGGTGCCTTAATTGCTGCTTCCACTGAGGTGACTTTCTACCGGCAGGAGCTCAGTCAGTAAACAATGCCTTTGCAATTACCATAGTGATCAGTGTTTTTCATGAAAATCGCCTCCTTTCTTTACCTGATGAATTGCTCATAAATGTATTATTTAAAATTAAAAAGATTTGACATTGTTTTTCAACTGCTTAAAGAAGCAGCTTGCTTCTCAATGCATTCTTCTTGATGTATGCAGGCTCCTAATGAAGAAATAATAAGTTGAGTATATTTCAGCCAAAATGAGAACTTTTCCCATATGAGTCGAAGTGACTTCAGTGGGAGAAGAACCACTGACTTCTGTGGGATTTCCATCAGTCTAATAACTACAGAATCAAGCTCTACCTACGTGACTCCAAAGTGAAGACTTCCGAGACCTCTTTTCATTACTTACATGCTGGTTCTGCTAAATATCATGAGGAGAGGCCAACGACTGAAAATGTGAGCTCAGTGCTCAGCAGCAGTCAAAAGCAGATAGTGTCTAGAATTACTAGAAGAACTGCAACACATATCTTGAATTATTCATCCTGTTCTGGTTCCCCATTTCAAAACAGAAATAGTAGAACTAGAAAAGGTAACGAAATGGCGACAGTAATGAGAAGCCTGTAATGGCTCATGTATGAAAGATTCAATAGACTGAGGGTCTTCAGCTTGGAAAACTGAGAAGGAATATGAAAAAGGTATATAAAATCACAAATGCCTTGGAAAAGGAGAACAAGTATTAACTTTTTTCAAAACAAGAACAACGGAGCATCAAACAGAATTATCAGACAGCAGACATTAATTATTGTGCAGAAATGCAAGGACGTACCATTTCATACAACTCATAATTAAATTCCACAACCAAGAACACTGCAGAGCCAAAATAGTAGATTCAAAAGGAATTAGGTGCACGAATGGAAGTTCCTGAACTGCTGGACAGAGGAAGAAGGAGATGTAACCTGGGGCGGGATCATCGTCTACTTGCCTGTTTCTTGTACTTTTTCCATCAGAGAGAGAACACTTGGTTCAACGAATCTCTGGCCTGACTCATGGCTGTTATTTAACACAGGGCATAACTGCCATGTCCCATCAGTACTCAGTAGCACTCAAGCCTTACCTTGATTTTCTGAACCCTCTCCTTCCTCACAGAATTTTCAAGTTTCCTTTCTGTTTCCAGCTGATGATGGCGCTATCAACGTTAAGAGAAAGAGAAATCTCATTAATGGACATTATGAGATGCCAATGAATGTAAGAACACTTGCTTCTGTTCTGCTTATCACTTGCCTGCTCCCTGGTCATTACCCTCATTGAGCCCTATCATAAAACTACTATTGATTCAAGCCATTTGCATTACACCTGTGTATATTCACATTGGCAAGGTAACAACTGAGCACTTGTAAAGTTGTAGGGACCAACTCCATTCTTGATATGTAACAGGAACATGCCCAAATTTTGTACTCAGATAAGATATATAATCATGTTCAAACTATTTTGTTTTGATTAGAATTTTTTTAAGCAAACTAGCCCTGTGAATATCATCCCATAATCTGCTGACTGCCAACGAGCAGTACGTGAGCCAGGACAGTGTATGTTCTAATGACAGTATGGTTTAGCAATTAAAGGCCAATGGAGATTTCACATGGGTGACATCAAACACAAAGATTGCCCTTTTTCCCAGCTGGAGAGAGCCTTTCAGGGGAGCACGAGGGCACAGCTACAGAAAACAGTCCAGTTTGAGTTAACAGCCACTGGCCATCAGTAGGGAAGTATGAGAAAAGGCTTACACATCACTAGTAAATGCATACCTCCATGTCAAGGACCTTATAAGATATGGCATGAGCCAGGCACTCCTGGATGTATCTCTGGTGATCCTTCCTCATAGCATTTAGCCGATATTCCTTCTCAGGTATTATTCTTCCACTCCTTGAGATCTGCCATAAACAAAGACAATGTAATTAAAAAGGAGAAGACAGAATAAAGTATGTTTTTAAACAGAGTGCAATTTCCCAGAAAGACAACTTTCTCTTTCCAGTTAGGTCCCACCTCTGCTTCTGCCATGGTGCTGGAACTCACCATCCCAGCAGAGAATTGTAGTTTCTTTGACCCCATGGACCCCATCAGCCAAATGAGGAGAGCAGGAGAGCAGCAATCATGTTTCCTAAGAGTTGAGGGCTCAGCCTTACTCTTCATGGGCTACTACCCAAGTCAGTGGAGAGAAATTAAATACTTGCTTTCCTGTGCTAAATAGAGTCACACCTAGGAGTGCCTAAGTAGTTTTAGAAATGTTCAGCACATTCACCTTTACCAAATCCTTCAGTTTTCCTTTAAACACTCTTGAAAAATAACACTAAAGCTATTTAAACAACTAATAAGAGTCAAAGATGCTTAGATTTCACAGTTTTAAAAACCTAGGAGAATCAATATCATTCTGTATGTTTGCAAACTGAAAGATTTTGCAGAGGCAAACTCCAACGAGCAAAAAGAAATATGGAGCACAAACATAAAAACATTCTGAATTTATCAAAACCTCTCCATGAAATCTTCTTCTGCCCGGATGTGAAATACAAGCAGATTGACAAATGTTCTCACATCACTGTAATTGTGCAGTAATACAGTGCCATGTGTAATAACTTCCTGAAACTGCATTACTGAGCAGAAGCTCAGGGCTAAGCTGAGGCTTTCCAGTATTTACATACTCCATCAATCCATGTCAGCCACTGTTCCCAGTTTCACGCAGATAAGCATTATGACTGTTGCATTACAGAAGGTGAAGTGGAAGCGTAAGCGTGATATCCTGCGGCGTATGGCCTCCAAACTGACTGTTAGCACATCACTTCCAGTGTGCAATCATCACCCACCAGCAGCCCACATGCTAGCATCTTCATAGCCCCAGGTGGCCCTTGGACCCTGCTGTCCTGAAACGTGCTCAGTGCCAGCTACAGTATTTCCTCAGCTGTCGCTAGTGTCATCAAAAACCACTTAGCACACAGAGCTAAGCTCCAAGCTTATCATTCTGACTCCAGTAGCGCAGCCTTAAGCACCACAGCCCTGTGTCCCTGCAACATCTAGCTGACCAACGATAATAATTAGGTATATAGTGCAGTGGGAAATGCTTTTATTAAACAAACCCACCCTCAGTCACAGTGTGATCATGTGGCTTTGATCTGGCACAACAAAATTTCACGTGTTTGGCTAGCTGGTCAAACTCTTACCAATGACCACACATACTTCTAACAAATAAACAACAGAACCATCAGTGGTTTGACTTGTGCAGTATTAAAAGAAACAAAGAATTCTTTTCTTTTTTTCTCAGAAAAGGAAACTTTTCAATCTCACCAGTCCCGATCTCTGAAGATGTCGTCTTATCCTGGTATTCCTGAAATATCCAACCAGGTGTTTGTCTGTAAGACTATTGTAGGTTGCAAGAGATCTGAAATAAAAGCAACACAGATGCATATAATCCCCTTGACAGGCAAATTATTACAGCTTCAGTTATAAAGACCTACCCAATAGCTTGCTGCACAAAATGCTGTCTTGATGAATCATGTCCAGCGTTTTGTCAGATAAATGCCCATTAGATTATGTAAAACCAACATCTTATTGCCTCCAGAAGATTCACATCAGAAACAAGTGACTTCTACAGAAGACAGAGCAGGTCAGCACCGAACGGCGTACCACCACCGAGGCACGGGGTCCGACAGAGCCCAGGCCTGAAGGTCTCCTCCAAGACCAACTGCCACAACAGCCTCCTCAGACAATAAACTCTGACCTTTGGCAGGTCGGTATCATGCCACACAACACGTGGAGCTGGGTTCCTGGCTGAGTCCGGCAGGTGCAGACCCAGCTCCCTGGCCGCCCTGCCACGGGCCCGGCTGAAAGTATATGAGCAAGTATGCGTACATCCGCGGGGAGAGAGACATCCCAGAACTGCTGCACCGCCGCACGCCTCCCGCTGCCCCACCACGCGCCCCAGGCTCCCCTTCCTTCTGCCACCTCCTAACGCGTGACAGACAGAGCAGCGATGGAGTTTCTGGCAGCTTTTGCAAAGACCTGCAAGAACAGCCTGGGTTGCGAGGCACCTCCAGAGGCCATCTAGTCCAACCTCCAGCTCCAGGCACATCACTGACCAGACTTCACCAACGCAAAGGAATTTTCCTGTGGTCTTCGTTGCCAGCCCTCAGCCATTATTGTCTGGTATCTAACATTAAAAAAATTGCTTTCTTCAGTCTACTTATGCTAGCAGAAACTGCTAGCACCAAAACATATTTTTAAGACAGGACACTTTCCACAGTATTTTCACTGGCTTGAGAGTTACCATACACGTTATTAACTTGGGTGCAACTCTTTGTTCGGATGAAGACTACTTATTTGTGTTTTCAGCCAAAGCCTACTTCAGTATCCACATTTACATCCATTTCTTCCCTCTTCTTTAATGATCCCCCCGTCAGAGGGGCTGCCTATCAATTTCATCACTTGGAACACCTATGCAGAAAGCTAAGTGGCTTCATTTCAGGTGTCAAAAAAGATGCTTAAGACTTCCCTCCTGTTTTGAACCATTTTCTCAATTGGGATTCAGCTACGTGCCTGTTAAAATGTTGCCTGGCCAACCACTAATTTGTTCATGAATAAAAAAGCCTATTTCAAAAAACAGTTCTCCATTTGGCCTTTACACCAATAGAACTCACAAACCACCCAGGAAAACTAATCCATGACAGCAAGATTAGGAACTGTGCTGTCTGTTTCAGGGACCATTTATTTGAACACAGCAGTGACTCTACAATATCTATTTAAATAAGCAGCCAAGAATGCTTGTCCACAAACATATTCGTAAATTCAGTCGCACAAAACTTGTACAGGGTAAGATTCATTACTTTTGTGGTATTTACAGGCTAGAAAGCATATGTTAGTGCAGTATGGTTTTGGTGGCTGTCACCATATGGTAGCAGTGTGTCTGAAGTGCAGCTTGCATTGATGAGAATACTTCTTTTTTTCCCCCCTACGACATTTTACCAAAAATCATCATCATTTTGGCTGAATCGGTCTATGTGACTGATTTGCTCAAGCTAAACAAAAACCAAATGTACTCTGCAGGAAACCAAAGAGTTTGCATCACAGGTCAGCAAGCACACTCAAGTGTCCGCATGGATCCCGATACACCATTGCTCTGGCACTCAGCAAGCTGCCACCTTTTCACCACCTCGGTCTTTCTGTGCAGAGTATGCGTGCGCTGGAAGGACAGGAACAAGTCCTCACCCAAACCAGGGCATCAGAAGACAGGTGACTGGTGAGAGACAGTGCTTCTCTCTCAAGATCCCAGCCTCTCCTGGGCTGGAATGCACAGACACTGAACAACTCATCACTCAGTTCGGTATCGACCTGCGCAGGTCAAAGCTAAAGACCCAGATCTCTTTCACCACACCACACTCACAAGATTTTAAAGAGACCAACCAGCTGGTACTACAACGGCTCCACAGCACTACGAAGTGTCACTCAGTCTAAAAGACTCCTGGGACTACACTGCTGCAGTGGCAGAACAGTTGGGCTAGACTACTTTCTGCTAATCTTCTCTAAAGACCTCTGATGTAGGGGTGCACAAGTCCTCTTCTGTATCCAGAGCAATGAAAATGAAACGCAAGAACCTCTCCAGTCTTTTCCAGTTCCCAAGTCAATATACTAAAGGATCTCTTTAGTGCATACACTGAACAATCCAAAGTGAACAAATTGCATCTCTCTTCTACTTAGTAGTGAAAAACTGTAAGACCAGCAAACGTGGAGAACGAGACCACGCAGACCACCCAAGCAGGGCCCTCCCCGGCTCTAATGTCACCCATCTCTGGAAAGCCCAGACAGCTAAATCATCACAGCTACCAAAGATCAGAGCTTCCAAAAACTGAACCCAAGATATGAGTGTTGAACACAAAAACTGAAGCATCCATAATTAGCAGGTATTTTTAAATAGTTCTTAGCACAACCTTATCTTACTTCACTCTCTGGAAAACAGGACAAATAACAAAGTAAGTGACAGTAGGCTCAAGTTTTTAATACTCTAAATCCATTCACATTTGTAAAATTTATACACTCAAGACACATACTGCATCACATGTTCAGCCCGACCTTTGGGGTCTCTAGGCAGGATATGTTTTAATTACACAAGAAGAGATTGATCTCTTTTGTTTCCTTTGGCTTTAAATTTAAATGCCACTGTACCTCTATTACAAATCTTTCAGTGGGATAATTCAAGATAAATGTCTGTTGCTAGGCTGAGTTACCACACACAGAAGTACACTCAAGGAAAAAAAGAACAATTAAAAAAAAAAAAAAAGAAATCAAAAAAACCAAAGAGATCACAGATTTACAGCAGTTTTATCTGGGGTTTCACAATAATCTCACAGGTAGCCTACCAACAATAAATTAAACTTTAACAAATAATTTAGCTTACCCTGTTATGCATGTTGATTAAACACTGGTACTATAGCAATGGTTCTACATCACTTTTTTAATCCACCGTTTGCATTCGCATTTGAAACCACCAGATTACATCAATTGTGCTAAGTATTGACTTATGGTATCACCTAGCAATTGCATACGGAGGCAGAGGAGAAACTCAATCCAATTCCTTTTCATTTACTTCCTTCCATCTAATATTTCATGGACCATATAACTAGTTAAAATACAACTAATGCGACTCCCACCTGAGCACAGAGATGTAGCAACTTTAGTTTCAAAGAAGTCTCCGTACACGTATTTTCTCAAATTATGAACAGGCTTGTCCTCAAGAATGCAGAACTAAATTCAAAGTTCAAAATATTGGAAGAAATAAGGAAATATTTTGGGCCTGAACCAAAACCCATTAAACCATTGGAAAGACTGCAGCTGGATCCACTGGGCTTTGGCAGAGCCACACTGCCAAGGGAAGCCTGAGCTCTCTGCCCAGGTGAATGCCCCTGTTGTCAAGAAAACCAGCACAGGCAGAGCCACACAGAACACCCCGGGCACGGACTCAGACTCTGATTTGTCACGTGCGGTACGCAGGGGCTGGCCCTGCAAGCCTGCGCTCACCTGGAGCTTCTACCAATTTTCCTGCTTACTTCAGCTGGCCGTTCACCCTCCCCCAGCAACTTTTAGGCTAGTTTAGTTGGGAGTGGGCCATACTGGTACCGTGCTTGGGCTTGGCCCAACTCTCTCTGGAGTATCCCACTGACACTAAAGGATCAGACCCATTCGGTGCGCCAGCAGATGGGGCGCAGGCATACTTTCCAGTCTAAGGGCAGTTAGGGTGAGACCTTATCCTCTGAACGAAACCTGTGCCCTTCGCTCAAAAGCATGCAACTTGTTGTCAAGCCTAAGCTTCAGACGAGACCTGTGCTCCCTTGCACCAACAGATGACTACGGCACAGACGCATGCAGCGTTGGGAAAAGGGCACCAGCAGCATCTTCACGTGGTCCCCCCATTCGGCAGCCCGAGCACTCTTTCCTTTCAGTCCTTGGTGACTCACAAAATCATGCCTGGAGATAAAATTCAGACCACTGCTTACAAATGACAAGGGTGAAAAAGACAGGAGGATGATTCAGAGAGATGCAGTAACAGAACTGCTGCAACACAGATTTGGGTTCATTGTTTGCTTCACAGAACAATGCAGCCTTTAACAATGCACTATATTCAGAGCCAGGGCCGTGTATTGCAATGATTTTTAAGACCACCCTGACTCATTTGAAAGGATATCAAGACAAAGTCACAGTGGGCATCCTACACTAGTTTTGCAAAGCAAATCTTCAGTTAATAATTTACAGTGCAATTAAATCAGTGACTGCTCACCAGAGAAATAATCCAAGAGAGCACCAAAGCTTTAGTTATTGATGGGTAGAGTCATAGGGAATTACTGCCCCAGTGTTGTATGTTACAGCTGGAGTTTATTGCTCCTCCAGTCAAACAAACAGTCTGCCCTGAGGGAGACCATTCCTCACTCTAACAAGCTACTGGATCTTGCACTGTTTCTGCTGGGGACATAAACAAGAAAGGCTTGTCTAGCTTTCAGACAGAACAAATCTAACTGCAGGCTGTCAACCACAAACAGCGAGTTCAACATCCCACAAGGCAAGGGGCACCTGCCCAGCACGTTCCATCTGAGAGCAAAGATGACTCTTAGGAGACTTCCCAGGTGTCTGGCACCCGTCTGCCATCCCCTCCCTAAGGAAACGCTTCAGCCGCCATGAAGTACACTCCACTTCCCAAAAACACCACTGTCAGGGTCTCCAGAGAGGTAAGCAGCCGGTGGCAAAGTGGTTTTCTGCAGAACTGGAATTTGGCGTTAAACCCCGAAGGCAAGGACTTTGTGAATCCTAGCTGGGAATGGCCTAACAGGCACATGTGGGCCTAGGAATCAGAAGATGGTACAATTCCATCACAGAGAATGGGGTTTTGCCATCTACTCGCCAGTACAGGCATTCAGAAGAGAACTGCTGCCTTTGTAACACTACTCAGCACAAATGCTTATTTTGTTTGGTGCCTCCAAGCTTAAGCCAAGTGACTATGGCCAGTGACTACGCTGCGCTTGGGTTCCCCTCTCTCTGAGAAAGAGGGCCATCTACTCAGAAGATGAAAAGCCAGGAAAACAATCCCCAGTCTCCACAAAAGGAGGCTCTTGCTTTGTCAGGAGACAGGGCTGTTACACGGTAAACTGACCCTTCCGACTGCAGGCCTTAGAGCTCGGCCCTCCTCCTCCCACGGGAAGCTGCTGCCGTGCAGCTGGGTCACCGGCCGACCCTCGGCTGTGCCGCCTTTGGACTTCACCTCGAGGAACAGCTCTGGCTTCTACGCTTACTAATTCCAACTACCACTGCTATGCTTGTGAGAAACTGTGCTGCAACACAACTACCAAACCAAAGCTCGCTGAAGTCAGCAGATGACTTGAAATTTTGATGAGGCTTTGCAGTCCAACAGTAATTAATGGGTTTATTCCAAGCCCACAAAACCCTTAAGCACATGTACACTTTTACTCAGCTGATAACCAAGGAAGGGAGAGGCCACGGTCTCTCCAAATCACAATGTATCTCTGCTTAAATATCTGCAGGACCCCTTCAGCCCTGGCCATCTGACCTCAATGAGACCACCAGTCATCTTGCCCCATGGACACACAGCTCACGTTCACCCGGGTTTTTGTTTCAAAAGCTTCATGCTACTTTCTTTACTCTTTGTCTAACCTGACTATTTAACCGCCAAACCACTGAGGATTCTTTGCCCAGATACTCAGAATTATTTTATTTTAAGAGTACTTTGCTCCAGGGGATGGTCACCATGCTCAAAGGCATCTGTAGATCTAACGAAGACATAGAAATGAGCTCGCTCTGCCTGTACACAAAGGTAGCCACGATGCCGTGGAAGGCAGAGACCGGCTCACCCAACACTGCACCTGAACACGGTACAGGACCCTTACAAAGTTCAACAAGGATGGATCAAAGTCCTGCACGCAGGAAGGAATAACCCCGTGCGACAGCACAGGCTGGAGACAGCCGGACTGGGGAGCAGCTCTGCTGGGAAGGACTGGCTGCTGCTGGGAGGCACAAGCTGAACGTGAGCCAGACAGGCAGCGAGGACAGCCAGAAGCATCCTGGGCAGAATTAAGAGGGGCACAGGCAGCCGAGCGAGGGCAGCAATCGTCCCCTTTCCGCGGCGCCCGTTAGACCCCATGTGCACTGCTGTGTCCAGTTTTGGGCCCCAGAGCAAGGAAGCCATGGAGGCACTGGAGCAAGTTCAGGGGAGGCCACCAGGATGGTGGAGCTGGAGCACGCGCCCTGCGAGGAGAGGCTGAAGGAGCCGGCATGGCCTGAGCAGGGACAGCTCTGGGGTCCCACAACAGCTGGCCAGGGCCTGGGGGCTGTGGAGAGGGCAGAGCCAGAGGAGGGACAACAGGTACAAGCTGAAAGAAGCGGGGCTGAGGTGGGTCTAATGAAAACGTTCTTCCTCATGAGGAGGGCCGGGCAGTGGAGGGGTGTGCTGTTCCCACCCTTGGAGGTTTTTGGGATCCATCTGGATGAAGTAACCTGGTCTGACCTCATAGCTGACCCCGTGAGAAGGACCTTTGACTAGAGACCTCCTGCAGTCCCTTGCAGAGTGAATTGTGATCCCACAACTCATTCGGCTGCTGTACTAGGCTAGCTCTGTTTGAGGGTTTCCAGAAGGGAAACGTTCGAGGAACAGAGGCAAACCCCATGTGTCGGCCTCTCCCCATCCACTTCAGCAAGCTCTTTTAAGTCACAGCTCTGCAATTTTCACAGTTTTCTGTCAGATGCAGGTTGGAGGTATTCCTTGAGATATCTGTGACATGACTGCAATCGGCCACAGCATAATCGTTTCCCAAAAACTGAATTAACAAACGCCATCCAGAGTCCAGAAGTGCCTTACGAGGTAACTAGAGTGAAACAATCTTCCAAGAATAAGGTTTTAAGTATTTTGTCCGGAGTTCTATATATAATTTCTTCATAAAAGAGATTTTCACGCAGAACACTTTTTCAAAGGTTTTTAAATAACCGAATCGTGCTACAGGTTCCCATTCTGAACACAACTAGACATGGAAACGGGAGGCAAAAGACTCCCGTTCCACTACCGGTTTGTTGTACGGCCACGAGCAAGTTATATCATTGTTTCTTTACTCAGAGCATCGCCCGCTAAAACAGGATGTCCTCGATTTTGTCATGGAGATGGGGGTCTGCAGAGATACCCGGTCTCTCCGTATCTGTAACTCACATCAGCCTGGGGAAGCTTGGATGCTCTGAAACTCACAACCGGCAGGTGCGAAGCCGGACAACGACAAAGGGAAATGCCCGAAGTCAGTGGCGCCGTTCCCTCTAACCCCATCGCCCCGTTCCCAGAGCCAGGTAGCCCCCTCGGCAGAGGCCGGCGAGAGCCGGAGGGGGCCTGGGTTGAAAAGCGCTCGCCTCCGCCCGGGCCAGCGCTCCCCGGGCCCGCCGCCGCACACGCCTAACACCGAAGCCAACGTCTCGCCCGCGCCGGAGGGCAAGGCAACACCTTTAGGTCTCTCGGGCCGTTCGCGGCGCTCCACTCCAGGCCGCTGTTCTCACAGGACTAACAAGGCCAGC